>ML824494.1:67496-88214 GCA_009831015.1 Picea engelmannii | reverse complement strand
CATTCTGTACGTATCGGGGTTTATGGTGGAAAGCAGAGTAGAATTCGAGGAGATCGAAGATCAATGGTGCTAACTATCCAGGAAATGGACGATTTAGATCTGAACGGAGTCGGCAAACAAAAGATAAACGACCCAGATTGCAATGGAAAACGGAGGGTTCAATAGCAAATGCGTTTGGTGAATTCCGGTGAAGGCAAGTGTCCGCTGGTGTATGGAAACGGAGAAATAAGGTTCGAAATTCGAGGGCATTTCCCACTCTCCGTTGGGAGCTACGTGGTGCTTAATAAATGGAAACGGAATTTGCATGGAAGGTGGAATCCGTACGGTAAGTCATTTTCCGTTGGGGCCTTTGGTCATATTTTAAATTCACGTGGTGTTAAAAATGTGAACGAAAAGTTCTTTCCGTTGGGGCTTAAGTAGACTCGGGGGGTGTGCAAAAACCAAAAGTGCTTAATTTAACGAATTCGGCAATTTGACAAATTCGGCAATTTGACAAATTCGGCAATAGTCCTGCCAAGTAAAACGAAAGAACGAAATTGCAAATATTAGTGACAGTTAAAAATAGCCCTGTCAAAGAATGATGAAGACCGTATGCAAGAACGATTCCAGTACAGCAAAAGGCGGAATCGAAGATCTGCTTCGACGTAGCAGGTGGTGCCTGCATTAGTTTTCCACGATAATTAGTACTTGATTTGTCTATGTCTGGGGCCATGAATCAGGTTTGGTGATCAAAGGGAAAGAGAGAAGTTGCTTGCATTATCTTCTTTCTTACATTGGCATTGTCTTGAATTTGTGAGAGTAGTTAACAAACAATGGGCATCCGCCATGCTCACCATACATTTGATAAACTACAGTATTGTCTCAATGCTTATTACGTGGTCGTTTCTCATTGTGAAACTTATGGGACGACCATCCGCAAGGTTTGAGCGGTTGATCCAAAAATTCCCTTAACGTCTACTCAAGAGGGTTTTAGTTCATGAGGGTTTCATACTTAGCAATCATCATTGGAAAACCCCAAACATAAACAACTTTCCACGGTGGTTACTATCCTTACTTGATTCCGCTTTGCATGTATAAGGTCATAAGAAGAATGAAATCAAAGGAAAATGTGCACAGTGAATTGGATTCAAAACCGACCTTTAGACCTGCCATAGCATTGGTTGTTCACTCTGTTTTCATCTATGTTGAACTGAACTTCTGCCCAGGTCTTTCTTCATAGAATTTGTAGCATGTTGTTGTTTTCCTCATTTATTTAAGCTAGACAGGTGTAGGTAATGATATATGCCAAAATAATATTCATCGATAGATCAAGATAGATGGAGCAGTAGAACCAGGGATGAACCGCTCGCTCGACCATCGGGAAGGCGAGGGTTTGAAGACACAAATACTGTTAAAGGTACTCGATAGAGTAGCTCGACCCAGACCTCCTTTTCTTTCCTCTAGTAATAAATACCTTACCTTCACTTAGCTCTAGTAATAAAGACCTTGCAGAGGTACCGAAGACAAATATAGATGCAGCTGGTGCAGTAGAAGTATAACTTATTGGCCCAGTCAAGACCAATGTGTAAGGTCGGGACCAACCTAGTTCGACCCTATATTCTAGTCCCCTAAAAGAGCTATGCGAAGGGTTTCCAATTGATGCAAGTAACGACATGGTCAATTGGCGAAGGGTTTCCAATTTAGCAGGTTGGAGAATGGCATCAACGAGTTGGATGACATCATGGAGGCTGCATGCATGAGATTCAACAAGTTGGAGAATGGCATCAATGAGTTAGCTGACATCATGGAGGCTGCAGGCATGAGATTCAATAGGTTGGTTTGAGAATTTTCAGGGAGATTATTACATTGCCCCAAAATTTCTGGTACTATGTCCTTGAATCCAACAAAGCATTATTATGTTAGTTGATTCTACCACTGAAATTTAGTTGAATATAGCATCTGTAAACTTGTTTTAGATACATTTAGTGAATCCAACATTATTTCTTGATTGTAGTTCAAATATAACTAACTATAGAGTGCCAACAACTCTCTATCTTCAATTGATTGGAGGATTAAAAAGCCATATATACCTCTATTGAGAATTCTTTGTCTCCTTGTTTCTATGTTTTTGGAAGTACTTTGACGGACACCTCCATTCCATCTTGAATACAGTCATAGAATACACGCCCAAATCCTCCTCTGCCAATTTGCCTCCCAAAGATTGTATGAGTTCTCCGTAAGAATATTTGTTCTCTAAATTCATAGAATGCATTTGTCAATATAGACCAATTTTCCTTCCAAGGATTGTATGAGTTCTCCGTAAGAATATTTGTTCTCCAAATTCATAGAATGCATCTATCAATATAGGCATGTTTGTCAATTTATTAAATTTTTTTCAGAATGCATAGATGTTAACATGGAAATTGCAAAAATGCAAAGCATTACATATTTATATAAATTGAAGTTCGAAATTCATGGATTAAAAGAATTTCATATTTAGAATGATTAAGATTGATTAGAGCCTCGATTAAAGCCTTACCTGTTGTTTGGTGTCCTCTCCTTCCAGTTCAGTGCAGGGTTTGTTTTTCTCTCCTTCCAGTGCAATGTAGGGTAAGAAGAAGCATGTCGTCTTTCTAATTTTTTTGAGCAGGTAATCAGATAGCAAAAACCTTCTTGCTAAGCTAATTTGTTCGACATCCCTGGAGTAGGTGCATGGCTGTGTAGGTGGAAGCTCAACAACATAGAGATAATGGAGTTGACAACGGGCCTTATGGAGTTGAAAACATAGAGCTTATGGAGATGACAATGGGTGGTTGTTGGACACTTGACAAACATAACATTAGAAAAAAAAAAGAGAATTTATGTGCGACAAACTGAGAATGTTAGGAAGTAATCATCTAATGTTAGGAAGTAATTCTAGATTTATTTCTAGCATTACTTGATATCCCGGAAAATTATTAGTGAATGTATATCTTAAGCTAAAGTTTCAGTGAAAAATGTGGAGTTATGCCTCGAAAATAGGCCAAATAAGACCTCCAAGTTCAAATTTACCATAAAAATTAAAATACTCCTGAAAAATTGTTAAATACTTATAAAAAATTTAGGCTAAACAGTTTTGACAGTTTTGAAATACATGCATGTGAAATGTTTACAAAAAATTTAGGTTAAAAGGTTTTGAAATGCGTGCCAGACTAATTGAAAATCGGTGAACCGATTACTATATCCCTAGCCTAAAGGCAGGGACTAATAAGGATAACCTGCAAAGTAATTGCACTTGTCACATATCATTGTCCTTTTTACTAATTTAAAATGTTTATCCATAAATGGACTTTGTTATAAAGTTATTGAGTAAGTTGCATTTTAAATAAGGATAACCTGCAAAGCAACTAGTTTATGTCCTAATTTTATTGTTTGCAAAAGTTATGATTGTCATAACCTCCAAGTATATCAAGAAATACCATATATAAGGTTTCATAAGAATTTATTTACAAATTTCCTTCTTAATATGTTCAACATTCACTCGCATAAATGGGTGAGCATAGATATAGCTTCGTCCAAAAAGCATTTGTATCTTCAATTTGACAGGTAGCAATGTACCCCTCACTGGGAAGTTTTTTATTTGCTTTGCATGGATTTGGTTATAGATTCCCAAGACTAATTGATTGTCGTTGTTGCTTAGATGGACCACGACAATGTGATTTTGAACAACTTTATCATATCGAACCTCCAAATGTATACAAGCCTATAATTCTACCATTTAGTTCAATGGGAAACTTGGCCACTTTCTTTTTCAAATAAAAAAATCTTATAATTTTATTTATATAAACAAAATTACATGTAGCAAATGTTAAAAGCATTCATGATTTCTCTTAAATCCTATGACATATTTATAACCCTAGCATGCCCCTTTCACATAAACTCTGAACTATATCCAAAAAATATTACAGTTTGTTGTCTTTTATTTTCTTCGACTCAAAACAAAGCTAAAAACATCCATCTTCTATTATCCCTCTCTCTACAAATGTTCTTTGTAGCTTCAAAAACACTGTAGCAGTATAGTTAAAATAAATTACACCCAAGGATCATGCATATATTCATATATGTGTCCATCCCAATATTCAGTGACAATCCAGACACCACAGTCAAGTCTTAGTCCATCTTTTGATAAACCTTTGATCCAGATTATTTTGAGCATGAAATGAGAGCGGAGATATAACAAAGAAATATACATAGATATTGCAAGAGAGACAATAATATACCAGAGATATATCATATATATAACAAGAGGCACAAATATACAATAATACACAATTTTTATTAATGAGAGAAATGTACATAAGTGTAAAATACAAAGTGAATGAACTCGTTATAATGGTGGCATCTTATCTATGAGAAGAGATGTGACGGCTACGCTCATTCAAAAGAATATGATGATGTTTAAAATGAGGCTCCAAAGGTCTTTTTAACATAATGAAAATACAAAACCCTAACCCCGAAAGATGAAAGGCAAAAAGGTTTGTGGGCCCCGATGGGGGTAGTTGATTCGTCAACTTCCCGAGGGCGTAACTTTTGCACATGATCTTTGTCTGGTGCATTTGATACCACGTCGGAAAGGTCTATCTGAGAAGTAAAACTTATTTCGAGGGTCATGGGATGTTGTGAAGAACCCCTAGCCCCCTAAAAGTCCAAACAAATTTCGTTTAGGGCCTCTAAATGGCCCCAAAAGTTTAGGACTCAAAAAACTGCCAAAATGGAAAAACGTTCTTTGAGCCAGTGGAATAGGTGGGTGGCCATCGATATCCATCTAGATCAATCCTCTCTCCTTAGGAAGCAATGGTCTCCATTGCGTTGGGTTCCCGTGGGAGATGGGGAAGCATTTGTTGAATCTGAACCTTGGTGAGTTGCTTTCCTTGCTGGAGAAGTTGCGCTACTTGGCTTGTGGAAGGCTATCACAAACCTGATGTTGTAGGGGTTGGACCTTTTTAACTTGTTTGATTGCATGAGATGACGACGTGCAAAAGGAATCTTTGTCATTTTCTTCACTCTTTTCAACCTACTTCTGTTGGATAGAAGGGGCTTGGACCGAGGCTGTAGTGGTCAGAGTTTCCTTCTGTTCACCTTTTGCCTGAATCACGAAGAAGCTGAATTTTTTTGTATGAGATATGAATTTGATGCATTATTTTTTCGAAACAATAGCCATAACCACCTCTGGTATCCTATAGAGGTGATCCCCTAGAGTAACAATTGTTAAATTTTTAATTAAACAAAGTACCTAGGCAAGTGTTTTTCATCCCTAGGCGCCTAAGGGGTGAGAAAGTGCCTAATGTGGGCCCTAGTCATTTAATTTGTGAGATGCAAATTAAAAGGTGACTTTATGACTTTCATGAAGGTGAATGAAGAGACATCAAATCTCAGCCACTCATTCAATCCAATCTCAATCGTTGGATTAAGAGACCCCTCACCTACCTCATGAGGTCGATTAGGGTTGGAGGGCACACCCATTCTTGGGTTGTTGATTCACTTTTGTTGAGAGAGAAAGAGAGAAGAGAAGAGGGTGAGCTGAAGAAGGAGGCCACTATCTGAGCAAGGGCACGCATTCCAAGACAACAAGAGGCAAACTTTGGCATGCATTTCGAGGAGAGAGTACAGTCATTAATATAGGGTCATACTGTACGAATTATGAGGGTTGTACAGCTTTAAAGTTGGCATAGAAATCGAGGCAAGGTACAACATTAAATGAAGGCCATACTGTACGGATTTTGAGCAGGCCGTACAGTCATAAATTTCATAGAAATCGAGGGACAATGTACAACAAAGGAGACAGGTCGTACCGTACAGATTTTATCAGTCAGTACTGCTATTTTTGCTGCACAGTTTTCGAGGTAGTTTGCTGTGTATATTTTTTGAGTTTTGGCACAGTTCCCAAGGTAGTCGTACATGCATTTATTGCCCAGAAAATTGCTGCTGTTGTTTGGCACAATTTTTGAGGTGGTTGTATAGTCAAAGAGGGTTCATAAATTGAAGAGTTGACTTGTACATTGCTACAGGAAATTCTGTTGGGAATTTCGTGGAGTTTAGCTTAGCATTTTTGAAGACAAAGCTTGGCATGGTTTTCAAGATAAGTCTTTATTAAATTTATGATATTATTGACTACTGTAAAAGACATTTCCTCAGACCTCAGAAATAATAAAATCTCCCTCTCTCACTGGTTTTCCCCTTGTGGGTTTTTCCAATGTCGATGTTAGACCGAAAATATCTGTGTCTATATTTTCTAAGTTTTATATGTTGTTGATATTTTATTTCTGCATTATAAATGATGTTCATAATCCTCATGTTTTAGTTCTGAAGTTAATTTTCTGCTAAGTTTTATTTGCCGATATAAAACTGGGTTTGGGCACTAAACATTGGCTGAAAAATCAAGGAGACTGAAACTAGGTTGGGGTCTGAAAATTTACAACAATGACACTACGGGGTTGAGACTCATAAACAACATGACACTTCCACATATATGGCTAGCCCAAAAGAACATCATAGAAATACAATGGGGAAATATCGCACAATACGTCATCCTTGAACGACTTGATGTCACAGGACATGCAACATTGTTGGCTAACATGAAGATCTTGTCCTTGGTGAAGCCACTCGATGTTTTATGGCTGTGGGTGTCATGTTGTTGGCAATCCCAACTGTTTGACAACCTCTACTGAGATGAGGTTCTTTTGGCTTCCGCTATCAACAATGAAATGCAACGGGGTCCCCTTTACCCACATCTATGAATGGAAGAGTTGCTCCCCCTCTTCAAGATTTTTTGGTTCTTCTAGTTAGATCATTATGGTTGCGACAGTGGCAGTGGGGTTTGCGTTGATGATCTGTCTCCTTCCATTATTTTATGAATCAGATTCTAAATCAGGGTTTGGCTCTTTTACTTTGATCTCGGCCACCAATGAATTTTTTGAGCGACATTCATTAGTGTTGTGCGAGGGGATTTTTGTGGAAATCACACCACTTTCTAGTGCCCTTCTTCGTCTTTTTGTTACCCTTCTTTTCCTGTGGATTGGAATGGTTTTCTGGAGGCTGGTTGTTAGGGCCGTCTTTACCATACTTTGGTTGTTGCAGATTTGCAGACTTGAACTCCCATTTGTTCTGGTGCTTAAAGTTCTACTCGATTTTGACATCACATCGATAAGAAACTCCCAACAATGAGATGCCCATAAACTCCATTTCGGTTTGGATGTACCTGTGTAGATCCCCATGGTATTTTAGAACCAAATGCCGCTCAAAATATTTGATACCCATCTTGGTGCACAAGGTATGGAAGGTATTGGTGAATTTTGGCACTACTCTTGACGCAACATGGTCCATCTCATGTACTGGTCTTCATAGTAGCCAACATGGTAATATTGTTCCTTCACGACATATACGAAAGATTCCCAAGTGGGTTCGGCCTCGAACAATCCATACTCCTCTGTGGAAATTTTCTCACAATAAGCTTCCCACCAATGTTTGACAAGGAGGAGATCTTTAAGGAGCGTGAAGGTGATATTTTCCTTGTTGGAGAAATTGTGCACAAAGAATTAACCTTCTAGCATATTTAACCATTTTTCCAAAGCATCCGCACCTATCTGACCTTCAAATACGGGAATATCAAAATTAACTTATACCTTGAAAAGCGATGCCTCCAAAGTGGCTTCTTGATGAAGATGCATATGTTGTTATCGGCAGGCATCGAAGGATTTGGGAAAACTTCTCCATCATTTAGTCCCTCTCTCGTGTGAGAGCTTACTCAAGCAACAGATTAATAGAATCTTCTGCTCCATCATTTCTCTTTTATTCCACCATGGAGGGTTTCTTGGGCATGCGAGAGTGATTTTCCTTAAGAGAGACAAGCTCTAGACCCAACTTTCTATACTCGGACCTAGTTAGGGACATGCATTGAAAAAAAAATGACCAAGAGTAACCTGCTCTGATACCACTGATCCATATTATTTTGAGAACGAAATGAGAGCAGAGGTATAATAAAGAAATATACAGATATATTGCAAGAGAGCCAATAATATACCAGAGATGTATCAAATATATAACAAGAGGCACATATATACAATAATACCCAATTTCTATTAATGAGCGAAATTTACATAACTGTAAAATACAAAGTGAATGAACTCGCTAGAATGGTGGCAACTTATCTCTGAGAAGAGATGTGACGGCTACGATCATTCGCAAGAAGATGATGATGTTTAAAATTAGGCTCCAAAGGCATTTTTAACATAATGAAAATCCAAAACCCTAACCCCGAAAGATGAAAGGCCAAACGGTTTGCAGGCCCCGATGGGGGTAGTTGATACATCAACTTCCTGAGGGCGTAACTTTTGCATACGATCTTTGTTTTGGGGTGTTCGATACCTCGTTGGAAAGGTTTATCCGAGAAATAAAACTTCCATTGAGGGCTAGGGCATTCTATTGAGTACTCCTAACCCCCAAAAGTCCAAAAAAACATCGTTTACGGACTCAAAACGACCCCGAAAGTTTGGGACTCGAAAAACTGTAAAAAACTGCCAAGATGGAAAACTTTTCTTTGAGCCATTGGAATAGGTGGGTGGCCACCAATATCCATCTGGATCAACCTTATACCATCTTATTTTTGTCCCTATATATATGTGAAAAAGAGATATGTGAGAAATTTGAAAGTGGAGATTATACATATCATAAAACATAGGTTGTAGGGTGAAATTTCTCAAGATTGTTTCATTGCACATCCACTGAATTACTATAAGTGAGTCACCAAAATTTGAACGTGTGTTACTCCAAATTTATAGGGCAACATCAAAGCCAGTTTAAGAGCCATCAACTCATAATAGTTAATTTTTTTTTTACCAATTCCTACTTTGAAGGAAATGTTGTGATGTATAGATATATGTATGATTCCTCCTACTCCACCCCTGGGAAAGGTCCCCTGTGAAGCACCATCAAAATATTCCCATGGGATGTCCCTATTTATTACTTCTTCTTTAAGTTGATGAGTGATTTGTTTTTCTTGAACCTATGAGTAATCATTTAAAAAGTTTAGTGCCTAGACAACACATTTTAGAGGTAATGTTCCTTTCTCCTCAAACACCTTCAAATTCCTAGCCAACCATACTCGATAAGCAATATTTAGGGGTAGATATTTGATCCTTCTCGTTTCTTTTTTTGTACACTAGTTCCTAAAACCCCCTTCAGTGGAATCTCCTACCAAAATATTTTTTAATCTAATCATTCCTTCCACTTCCTTTCATACCCCCTACATGGGTAGGTCATCATGATATGAGTGTTTGTTTCTTCTGCTTGCTCACATAAGTTGCACCAATCAAGTCTCGTAAAATTCTTCTTTTTCAAAATGTCCCATGTTGGAACCCTATTGTTTAAGATCAACCACATGAAAAAATTAGATTTTTATGGACACTTTAATTTCCACATGATTCTCCACCATTAAATATGATGTTCCTCTCTTCCCTTCATAGTGGGAGCCTTATAGCCAATTTTTGGTACATAGTCCGTAGTTGGATTTAGAGACTAGACAATATGAGCATCATCATCTCTTATACTAACATTACTGTCTTTTAAAATGTCAATGTATCTCTACCATATTATTGCATCCTCTTCCCCTAGTCCAATCTCCCTCCAAGGAAACCAATGATGTTTCCATATAGAAGACCTATCCCAATTAATACTTTGTCTTAATATATAAAAACCTCTTCTTCTTATCTCATGGATCATTGAGGAAGTAACATGTGCGGTCCTTGGCTACCAATCCCGATCAAGACCAATTTTTACTTTGTCTCCTTTACCAACTCGCCATATTAACCAACTACCAACTAGTTTTTTATGTCAATCATACTACTTTTATTATTAAAGTGATATAGGAGGATCAATAATGTAAGTACTACTATACCTTTGACCAAAAAATATGGATTGATTTTATGCAGAGAACGTAAAAGCAACATACTAAGAATTCTTGATTTGACCGCTTTCCAAATTATTGAAACATTTTGGACTCATTTAATAGGATTCCTTACCCATTCCTCCACAAAATCTGAAGCTATATACTTGTACATTATTACCTATACCCACATCCATGTTCCTTGAATTAATCTCCATATTTTTTTTTGCAACTAGTGATTTACAGAAGAGGAAAGGATTCTTTAGTCCCAAACCTCCATTTGCCTTTGGTAGAGCTAGCATTTTCCACGATGCCAAGACAAACCCTTATTTTCCTTGGTCCCTTGGCCAGATGAATCTATAACATCATCGTTTAATACTTTCTAGGACTTCTTTCAGAATTCATGTAAGCAACTTCTATTATACTGGAATCAATTCTAATATCGTTTTTACTAGGGCCAGATGTCCCCCTCTGGATAACTACCAATTGCAACATGTATTCAACTTGTTCTCCACTTCTACAATTAACCAATTCCAATCACATTTTTTTGTACATATTTGGCTTCAATTTGAACCCTAAATATTTCAGACCAAGATCTAGATCTACCAAATTATAGGGAAACATTTGAGTGATATTTATTTTTCTAGCTCAGAGATACCCCAAAGAGATATCGTTGATTTGTCTAAATTAATTTTCATGCTAGTGGCCATGCAAAATAGTTCCATGGTTAGTTTAAGCTTCTCAACTACCCATCTTGAACCTTCACAAAAAATTAAAATATCATTAACAAACAATATGTGTGTGACATTATAGGATATTCCAATATTTACCCCTTTGAAACGACCATTATCAATGGCCTCTTTTAATATCCTACTCAAATTTTCAATAATTGATAGAAAAGGTAGAGGGGATAATGGGCGCCCCTTTCTAAATCCTCTTTTTGGATTGAAGAAGAGGGATGTTTCCCCATTTATGACAATAGAAAACTATACAGATGTAATGCAATTCATCACCTATACAACAAATTGAAGATAGAATCCCAAATGTATGAGAATTATCCTTAGGTATAGTCATCTTACCCTATCGTATGCTTTGTTTAAGTCCACTTTTACTGCCATCAATATTTGGTTCTCAATTTTAATTGAGTGAACTACTTCTTGAGAGACCCCTATTGCCTCGTGAATTTTCCTGATCCAGGAGGATCTAGGAATGCTCACAGAGGTCCACGAGGATCTAGAATGCTCACAGAGGTCCACGAGGATGTAGAAAAGATAAAAAATTTACCATCTTTAATTCTCTAAAAAACTACATAATTGTGTAGAGCTCGGTGATAGCTTTCCAACGACGTAAAAATCGCCTCAAATGAAGCTCGTATGAAAACGTTATGGATGACCAAAGTTTAAGTCAAACTAGGGAAAAGACAAAAGTCAACATGGTCAAAGGTGACACGTGTCACGACCATACAGGTCGTACAGTGCTTATGTGGTGACCTCACATGGTGACATGTGGTAGGCAAGTGATGTGGCATGAAAAGTTGGCAAGGTGACTTAGAAATCCATACATATGTGGAGTAATTGTGTGTTGACACATGGAAAGGATAGACCAATGAGAGGTTGCCACGTGGCAGCCTCCCATTGGCCATTATGGCTAAGGTTATATAATTTTTTATTGGGAGTCCAGAGGATTGAACCCGTGACCTCCCAAGACCTTATCCAAGCCCTTCTACAACAAAGCCACCACATTGGTACTTAACCATATATGTGGCGGATTTGATTTTAAGTTGTATAAGGTTTTGATTGGGAGAAAAAAGGGTCAAGGGATAAGCCCTTGACCCATATTTCATGAAATCTCATGGTATATAATGTAACTGAGTGCTATATTCACGGAGGGGGTTTAAATTACATGCCATCAAACTTTGACTATATATGTTATATATATAGTTACAACAAAAACCAACAACCGATGGTTTGTGGGGTTTGATCCCCTGACTTGTCACATAATATGCCAATGAATTAACCAATGTGCCATGGGTGCCTTATGTTACGAAGATTCCACCCCAAAATAGAATTAAGTTGCCAAAAATTCGCATGGTGGTTTAGGGCCCCTGGCCTATTTATGGGTGTGCGTTCCAAGGCTGACACACATCCTGATATGACACAGAGTTTGAGGCAGACACAACCCAATGCAGGAATGGGTTTCGAGGTACAATACAAACATCATTTTACGTCCAAAGAGAGGAGCTAAGTTTGGTATTGTCTCGATATGCATGCCATGAGGTATATTGACTACACATAGGCAACTTTATACTCATTTTTCTCATTTTTTGAAAGGAATATAAATTTGAGGTTTGTTTTGTCCAAAAATGTCATTTGTGAAAATATTATTATAGATATCTTGATTTGAGCATTTAACACATTGTTTTACGGGCCGAAGAGGGTAACATTGAGCCAACCCAGAATATGGTCGACTTTATACTCATTTTTCTTCGAATTTCGCAAGGAATCAAATGATAAACTCTATTTTTGAGTTAGAGTAGTGGAATTGAAGAGAGTCCATCAAATTGGATATTGTATGTCCATATTGTAATGTAATTCAACATTTTGAGATTATGAGAAGCAGTCTCACTGTTTGAAGGGGATTTGGAGATGAAGTAAATTATGTCATCAATATTGTATAATTTGAGTTCTTTTATTTTATGTTGTGTTATCTCATAATTCTTCAAATTAATCATCAATTTATGAGATTTTAGATAAGAAGCAAAACATCATTATTTTGCAAATCACCTCAATACGATCAAGAATTATTCTGAATTAATTTAGATGCTAAAATAGGTTTTTAAATTAATATTGGTATCTAAGGATTTTCGAATCAAGTAGTATCAAAGCTAGTTTTGACGTGTATTTGGAAGATATTGATGTGACAAGGTCCAAGAATTAAGTTGGTGAAGGTATTGAAGACTCTTATCAAGAGGAAAATATGATTAAACCCTCTTGAAGTTAAGGCTGCAACAAAACATTAACCGACATATTCAGAATGAGAATTTTGAATTAAGGATGTAACTGCAAACTCTCGAGGAAGAGAAGCAAAAGCTGTAAGATCGACTGATATGTCATGAGGAATTCCATAGAGTTATTTTGCATGAGTTGGAAAGGAAGTTGCAAACCAAGGATCAGGTATTGGCACCAGCAACATCATTCCATGAAGATTGGGAAGTCGAGAATGTAAAATCTTTGATGCAAAAGGAACTAAATCCTTTAAAAGGCATGATCAAGAAATATGACTCCTCATATTATTCTTTTTCCTGTCAAGATGGAGAATGCTCGAGGATGGCTGAAGAAAGGAGAACTTCATATGAAGAGGTCCTTAATAAATATTTAGCCTTACCTTCCAGCTCAGGGAAAGGTAACATATATAAGACATCTCCAGAAAAATATGTGCATTGTAAAGAGGGAATGAAGATGTTTCCCACTGGTAAATGGTCTATGTATCCATGTGCTTCCTGTGGAACTAATAACCATGATATGGAGAAATGTTGAAGAAGACAGTCTGTGCAAGAAAAGTCATCCAAGAAGAAGGCTAAAGGTAAAGTTCATTTCTCAAAATAAAGGAAAAGGGGGAATGATAAGAAGGGATCATGGTTTTGAGATAGGAACAAGACACTATGATCTTATTGTGGTAAGAGTGAACATTAGATCGAGAAGTGTTGGACACTTTAGTGACACTTATGTCTGAAGTAGAACCATAAATATGTAAAGGCACTTGCAAGAAGACAAGCAACAACCCCAAGAGAAGTTAATAGTCTTGCTGGAAAATTTGAGAAAGAATACTTCTTATTGGCTAGTCTTAACATAGTGATATATGAAGATGTCGAGGGATGGTTTGTGGGAAGTGGCTCATCTCACCACATGAGAGGGACAAAATCAATATTTCTGACTTTCTCAGAGATCGACACATATTTCTATGTAGGATCTGGAACTAACACCATACAAGCAATAAGAGGGTTTGGATATGTAATATTCCATCTCGAGTCAGGAGGATTTATTGGAATAGAACATATGTTATATGTTACAGATTTCTAAGTAAACATACTCTCAGTTACGGATTTTGAAGATGAAGGATATGCAGTCACATTCCATAATGGCCGGCTACTTGTGTATTCAAGGAAAGCTACTCAAGACACAACAATAGTGCTTGGTGTTTGCAAGGAGAGGTTATATAGGTTACTGTGAAGACCTATAATCTGACCTATAATATGGTCTAATGGTTTCTTGGATTTGACATCATATTATATGTTAGATTCAATTTCAGATTCAACATCAACGTCGAAGGCATTGTCAGAGATAGGAATCTATGAGACTCCTTCCAGTTCTAAGGGGAGGATGAGTCCATGAATAAACCATCTGTTAGAAGAGATTTCATTGTAAATATGTATATTTGTAAAATCAAAGATGATATGCACATGTAGATACCTACTAAGTCTATTTCTATTGTTGTATTAGAAGGTGTATAAGCCACTCATTGTAGATTATAGGAGTGAGAGGAATTCTGCAAAATTTCTATATAGCCACCTTATATGTTGTTAAGAGCGAGAGGAATTTTGTAAAAGGATTTGTATATAGCCACCTTACATATTGTTTAAAGTGAGATAATTCTTGTAAAAGGGTTTCTGAATATTTGCTTTGTTTTAGAGTGGGAGGGATCTTATAAAGTTTTCTAAGCCTTTCTACAGCAAGTATAGGCAATTGTATTGTCTTGTTATCAACTAAGGACTACATATGGATCGAATTGTCTAAGTCCACATTCTTATTCTGAAGTACCGAATGCAAAGGAACAAAAGGATGTAGGAAGTTGGAACATGTAGATCAAAGCGAGAAGAACATCAATGTAATGTAAACCTTCTTAGAGTTGGTAAAGGAGAAATACTATTCTTTGTAAAAAGATAAGAGGAATATACTTGTAAAGATGCATGATATAAGCATATCCAAGATATTATGTCTTGTTCATGTAGATGTATACCTTGAGCATAAGCAATTCAGAAAATTTAGATCTATACAAAGAACATGTTTAGAATTGCTTTCAAGGAAGGAGAGAGGCAATGGACATGGAATTCATTCAGAGACTCCTACAGATACATCCGCAGTACATGAACATAGAGTCCAAAAGGGCAAGGCATAGATCAAAATTCAACTTGGTTTTAGATTGGTCGAGATAGACTATCTTCGGTAGAGAAGGAGATGGGAGTGGATGTTGAGTAAAAGATTCAGATTTAGATATTGCAGAGATTCAATGAGCAAAATTTTGTTACGAAGGAATCTATGAGTCAGAACTAGAGTTATATTCTATTAGTAGTAGTGCCAGAGGCCAGAATTAGAGTGATGTTTTTGAGAAGTAGACAAAAGAACATTGACTTAACATTCAAGATCCAAGATCCAAGAAGAAAATTGAGTCCCATAATATTCGACAAGGTGGAAGAGTGAAGAAGCTTCATCATCACTAAGTTACTGGATAAGAGAATTACAGTACGATGGAAGAGTGACTAAGAGTTATCATCACTAAGTTGTTGAAATATTAATATTTTTGGAGGACCAAAAGTTCTTTAGTGGGAAGGTGTGATCCAAAAGGACCTAGGAACACTCATAGAGGTCCAAGAGGATCTGGAACACTCATAGAGGTCTAGGAGGATCCAGAATAGCTCAAAATTTGATCATCTCAAATGATCTCTAAAAATACATCATTGCGTAGAGATCGATGATAGCTTTCCAACGACGTAAAAATTGCCTCAAATAGAGCTTGTATGCAAAAGTTATGGATGGTCAAAGTTTAAATCAAACTAGGGAAAATACAAAAGTCAAAAGGGTTAAAGGTGACACGTGTCACCACTGAAAGGGTGACATGTGGCACAATTGTATAGGTCGTATAGTGTTGATGTGGTGACACGTGGCATACATGTGATGTGGCATGACAAGTTGGAAAGGTGACTTGGAAATCCATACATATGTGGACTAATCGTGTGTTGACGCATGGGAAGGATAGACCAATGGGAGGTTTTCACTGCCACATGGAAATCCATACATATGTGGATTAATCATGTATTGACACATGGAAAGGATAGACTAATGAGATGTTGCCATGTTGCAACCTCCCATTGACCATTATGGCTAAGGTTATATAAAATTTTATTGGGAGTCTGGAGGATCGAACTCGTGACCTCCCAAGACCTTACCCAAGCCCTTCTACCACCATGCCACTGCATTGGTACTTAACCATGTATGTGGCGAATTTTATTTAAAGTTGTATAAGGTTTTGATTGGGCGAGGAAAGGGCCAAGGGCTAAGCCCTCGACCCATATTTCATGCAATCACATGGTATATAATGCAACTGAGTGCTATATTCACAGAGGGGGTTTAAATTACATACCACCAAACTTTGACTATATATGTTATATATATAGTTTCAACAAAAACCAACAATCGACGATATGTGGGGTTTGATCCAACGACCTGCCACATAGTATGCCAATGAATTAACCAATGCACCATGGGCGCCTTATGTTATGGAGATTCCGCCCCAAAATAGAATTAAGTTGCCAAATTTTCGCATGGTGGTTTAGGGCCCGCGGTCCAAGGCCAACACACATCCCGAGATGACACATAATTCGAGGAGGACATAGATCCCAATGCAAGCACAAGTTCTAAGGTACAATACATACACCATTTTGCATGCAGAGAGAGGAGCTAAATTTAGTGTCGTCTCGATATGAGTGCCATGAGGTATATTGACTACACATAGGAAACTTTATACTCATTTTTCTCATTTTTCTGATAGGAATATGAATTTGAGGTTCTTTTGTCCAAAAATGTTGTTTTTGAAAATCTTAGTATAGATAGCCTTATTTGAGCATTTAACGCATTGTTTTGTGTGTTGAAGAGGGTAAAATTGAGCCAATCCAGAATATGGTCGAATTTATACTCATTTTTCTTAGAATTTTGCACTATAATTTTGAATGGTGAACTCTATTTTTTAGTTTGAGCATTAGAATTGAAGTGAGTCCATCAAATTGGATTTTGTAAGTCCATATTGTAATGTAATTTGACATTTTTAGATTATGAGAAGCAATCTCACTATTTGAAGGGGACTTGGAGATGAAGTAAAATATGTCATCAATATTGTATAATTTGAGTTCTTTTATTTTCTGCTGTGTTATCTCATAATTCTTCAAATCAATCATCAGTTTATGAGATTTTGGATAAGAAGCACAACATCATTTTTTCTGCAAATCACCTCAATACAATCAAGAATTATTCTGAATCAATTTAGATGCTAAAATGGGTTTTTAAAGATTAATATTGGTATCTAAGGATTTTAGAATCATTGCCTTCCTTCTAAAAATCCAAATTGTTCACCAAAAATCTACCTTGACAAAACCCTTGTTAGTCTTCTTGCAATAACCTTTGAGATGAATTTATATATGCAATTTCATAATGAGATTGGCCTAAAATCTTCAAATGATGCCACATTATCAGGTTTGGGGATTAGTGTTATAAAATTTGTGTTGAAGGCTACAATGGTTTCCCTTGTAGTTCTTGTAGCCTCAACCACCCTTCTTAAATATTCTTCTATAAAATCATAACACCCTAAGAAAAATTTCACATGCAATCCATCTAGACCTAGCCTTTTGTCCTTTTGAAAACTCTATAGTATCATATGTAGTTCCTCTTTTCCTACTTCCTGCATCAAAGCCTAATTGTCCTCTGGATTGACAAAACTTGGAAAGGAGTTTGACAATCTTACCACCTCTGCTATTATGGATTGAGAATCCTCTTTAAAGAGGGGTGTGATATAGTTAACTCCTTTTGCATCTATAACCTTAAAATTTGTTTCCCAAGAGTCATCTTCCTTCTCAATTTTCCTTACCAAATTTATGTTATTCCTGTAGTCAACATATATGTGAAAAATATTATGTTTTCATCACCTACCTAGAGCCACAAATCTCTCTGTTCAAGTTTCCATTCTTTCTCTTTTTTCCAAGAGAATATTTCCCTTTTTATTTTCAAGTAATTTTACCTTCAATTTCTATTCCTCATACATATATCCAAAACCTTCATTCTTGTAATTTAATACTAAGGCTTCCTCCACTTCCTTAAGAAATCTTTCATCTTTCTATTTCTTGTCTTTTTCCCATTTCCCATTCCTCCTCCTTTAACCATTACAGGTTTAACTTAAAATGGATGGTTGGTTTCTCCTGTGTTATGGCTACTTCCAATAGTACAATACTGTGGTCAGAATCCCCCCAAAGGTGAGCCATTATCACATTCAAATGAATTCTTCAAGGAATGCTTCATAGATCAAAAACCAATATAAACTTTTTGCAATGTGTGCCTCTCATGTGCTCTTATTTCTCCACGTTGGAGATAGTTTTGGGAGTTCAATATCTAGCAAACCCACTTCTTATAATTTTTTAATAAAATAACTAGATATGCAACCCTATTATGTATCTAGTCCCCATAATTTTGAAGCTCCCAAATCAAATATTAAATCCACCCCACCACAACTAAACCATTATGGATCTAATCCATTTTAAAAATCTTGTTCCAATAATCCACCTTGTCCAAATAGGGTTTTTATATATTCAGAAGAGTAATTTAATTTCCAAGATCTAGAGAGAACAATGATGCCCCTGGAGCTATTGTAAAATACCATGAATTAGTAAGGATAAAACAAACTTTCTTCCACCCAGTAATGTTCCTACCTGGTCTCCTTATAGCATCAATAAAACCAAATTCTCAACTCCTGGGAAGTTTTGTAAGTTCCTGAGTTATTTTCTCCTCATTAATCATAATTTATTTAAAAAATGATAGATGGATTTCTTGACTTGATTAACCTTTAAGGGCCATTTTTTTTAGGGATTGTCAACCCTTGACAATTTAGAGTCAAACAAATCATTTTAGAACATATTTAGGGGCATTTTCTCTAAGAGCCCCGATCAAAGGTAGTTGTTTACCACATTTGATTTTTGAACTTGATTGTTTTTAGCTAGTGACATATATGATTTTCTTCCTCTGTGTGGAGATTTTTGACCTTTATCATCATAGAATGTCAAACCCCCTGCAATATTCCTTGGGAATCTATAGGACCTTTACTTCTTGGCCTGAGGTTATATTTTGATATCTCCATGGAAATTGGATCATTATGTGCTTCGATAATTTCTTGTTTTGTACTTAGGTTTACAAATGTCCTAGTTAGAGAATTCTCATCTATAGAGGTCTCGCCTATACCAAGTATAAGGATGAGTGGTGGAGGATTTTTGTTTTTAATCCCTGAGATGTTCAGATGAAAATCACTCAGATGTTCATCACCTTTGTTTTCTATATCTAAACCCCAGGTCCCAAAAGTCAAATTATTAGAGGAATTCCTTTTAGTTGGAAAAGAGGACGGTAAGGCCTTACCTGATTGAATCATGCATTCCTTTTTTTTCGGTTGTTTCTTCCATAACCAGTTCCTTATGCTAGCATGTATCCAAGGAATGTTGTGCTATGACAGAAAGTGTTTTCGATGGATAACCAGGAGCCATAATATCCCTCGAGTTCACCACCATCATAGTGGTTGGTTTTCCTCCCTTCTGCTTTTCCACCATGGCGCTTGACTACTTCTTTTGAGCCCAAAACTTCCTATAGTTTGTATAAGTGCATTTAGACGCTAATTGTCCATAGCTATGGCATATAATGCACCTAAAAGAGATACCTTCATACTCAATGGTCTTGTGAAACATATCATAACCAATTCTAATTTCCATAGACTCCACTAGACCCCTTCTTAAGTCCATACCAACAAGTATTCAATCCATCTCCTTATACCTAGAATCATGATAAGACAAATCAACCTTGTAAAATATGTTGAGGGAATTCCTGATTTCCTCAAATACTTCATCTATCCACAAAACTAGAGGAAGCCCCGTAAGTCTTACCTAAACCGAGATAATATATAATTGAGTTGATTGAGCATCAAATTCTAAGACATTTTTTGAGGAAAAGGGATTGGGTTCCCCACTTCCACCATTTATGGATAATTTTATCAACTTCTCCCACACACCTAAAAATCCAAACCATCTAACCTTTTAACATAGTTTAATACTCAAGGAGTGCAACATAGAATAGGCTTGAAATTAGCTTTTGTTTATTCCTTTAATGTATCACTTTTCATTTTTCTACCTAGGAATCGACCAAAAATTTCCAGATCCACCATCTTTAGAATTTCCTTTAACCTTGTCTTTCCCCCCAAATGCAAGTTGATTGGATAATGCATATTCTGGACACATTTAAGGATTTTTTTCTTCCTCTCACTCTCTGGATTATGTAACCCTATGCCTCCTAGATAAGGTTTTGAAGAACCACTCATAATCTCATAGTCCAAAATTTCTTCAATGAACCCTATTTTTGTTACTCGTTCATCACTTCCAACTATGCCATGTAAGGGGATTTCAAAATATTTGTTGGTACAAAGTGGATGAAATGCATTGTCAGTGCCATCATGTGACAAGTATAACCCCTTGTTTGATCTTGGGATTTGAACTAAAGTCCTAGGATCTATCGGACCTGACTAGTTGTGCTTATGAAGTGATATACCATCCTTGCATTGATGAACCTTGGGAGCTATTCCAACTGGACGTCCCATCATCACCTCCTATGAAATAGAATCAATCTGATTATGACGACTGAATAAGGCTTGTGTCATTTCTCCAATGATGACCATTGTCTCCTATTCCAACATATTCGATCCTAGGTGGAAGGTACTTAGTGGATTTGATAAGGAATCAAGTGGGA
>ML824494.1:32604-67396 GCA_009831015.1 Picea engelmannii | reverse complement strand
TCCCACTTGATTCCTTATCAAATCCACTAAGTACCTTCCACCTAGGATCGAATATGTTGGAATAGGAGACAATGGTCATCATTGGAGAAATGACACAAGCCTTATTCAGTCGTCATAATCAGATTGATTCTATTTCATAGGAGGTGATGATGGGACGTCCAGTTGGAATAGCTCCCAAGGTTCATCAATGCAAGGATGGTATATCACTTCATAAGCACAACTAGTCAGGTCCGATAGATCCTAGGACTTTAGTTCAAATCCCAAGATCAAACAAGGGGTTATACTTGTCACATGATGGCACTGACAATGCATTTCATCCACTTTGTACCAACAAATATTTTGAAATCCCCTTACATGGCATAGTTGGAAGTGATGAACGAGTAACAAAAATAGGGTTCATTGAAGAAATTTTGGACTATGAGATTATGAGTGGTTCTTCAAAACCTTATCTAGGAGGCATAGGGTTACATAATCCAGAGAGTGAGAGGAAGAAAAAAATCCTTAAATGTGTCCAGAATATGCATTATCCAATCAACTTGCATTTGGGGGGAAAGACAAGGTTAAAGGAAATTCTAAAGATGGTGGATCTGGAAATTTTTGGTCGATTCCTAGGTAGAAAAATGAAAAGTGATACATTAAAGGAATAAACAAAAGCTAATTTCAAGCCTATTCTATGTTGCACTCCTTGAGTATTAAACTATGTTAAAAGGTTAGATGGTTTGGATTTTTAGGTGTGTGGGAGAAGTTGATAAAATTATCCATAAATGGTGGAAGTGGGGAACCCAATCCCTTTTCCTCAAAAAATGTCTTAGAATTTGATGCTCAATCAACTCAATTATATATTATCTCGGTTTAGGTAAGACTTACGGGGCTTCCTCTAGTTTTGTGGATAGATGAAGTATTTGAGGAAATCAGGAATTCCCTCAACATATTTTACAAGGTTGATTTGTCTTATCATGATTCTAGGTATAAGGAGATGGATTGAATACTTGTTGGTATGGACTTAAGAAGGGGTCTAGTGGAGTCTATGGAAATTAGAATTGGTTATGATATGTTTCACAAGACCATTGAGTATGAAGGTATCTCTTTTAGGTGCATTATATGCCATAGCTATGGACAATTAGCGTCTAAATGCACTTATACAAACTATAGGAAGTTTTGGGCTCAAAAGAAGTAGTCAAGCGCCATGGTGGAAAAGCAGAAGGGAGGAAAACCAACCACTATGATGGTGGTGAACTCGAGGGATATTATGGCTCCTGGTTATCCATCGAAAACACTTTCTGTCATAGCACAACATTCCTTGGATACATGCTAGCATAAGGAACTGGTTATGGAAGAAACAACCGAAAAAAAAGGAATGCATGATTCAATCAGGTAAGGCCTTACCGTCCTCTTTTCCAACTAAAAGGAATTCCTCTAATAATTTGACTTTTGGGACCTGGGGTTTAGATATAGAAAACAAAGGTGATGAACATCTGAGTGATTTTCATCTGAACATCTCAGGGATTAAAAACAAAAATCCTCCACCACTCATCCTTATACTTGGTATAGGCGAGACCTCTATAGATGAGAATTCTCTAACTAGGACATTTGTAAACCTAAGTACAAAACAAGAAATTATCGAAGCACATAATGATCCAATTTCCATGGAGATATCAAAATATAACCTCAGGCCAAGAAGTAAAGGTCCTATAGATTCCCAAGGAATATTGCAGGGGGTTTGACATTCTATGATGATAAAGGTCAAAAATCTCCACACAGAGGAAGAAAATCATATATGTCACTAGCTAAAAACAATCAAGTTCAAAAATCAAATGTGGTAAACAACTACCTTTGATCGGGGCTCTTAGAGAAAATGCCCCTAAATATGTTCTAAAATGATTTGTTTGACTCTAAATTGTCAAGGGTTGACAATCCCTAAAAAAAATGGCCCTTAAAGGTTAATCAAGTCAAGAAATCCATCTATCATTTTTTAAATAAATTATGATTAATGAGGAGAAAATAACTCAGGAACTTACAAAACTTCCCAGGAGTTGAGAATTTGGTTTTATTGATGCTATAAGGAGACCAGGTAGGAACATTACTGGGTGGAAGAAAGTTTGTTTTATCCTTACTAATTCATGGTATTTTACAATAGCTCCAGGGGCATCATTGTTCTCTCTAGATCTTGGAAATTAAATTACTCTTCTGAATATATAAAAACCCTATTTGGACAAGGTGGATTATTGGAACAAGATTTTTAAAATGGATTAGATCCATAATGGTTTAGTTGTGGTGGGGTGGATTTAATATTTGATTTGGGAGCTTCAAAATTATGGGGACTAGATACATAATAGGGTTGCATATCTAGTTATTTTATTAAAAAATTATAAGAAGTGGGTTTGCTAGATATTGAACTCCCAAAACTATCTCCAACGTGGAGAAATAAGAGCACATGAGAGGCACACATTGCAAAAAGTTTATATTGGTTTTTGATCTATGAAGCATTCCTTGAAGAATTCATTTGAATGTGATAATGGCTCACCTTTGGGGGGATTCTGACCACAGTATTGTACTATTGGAAGTAGCCATAACACAGGAGAAACCAACCATCCATTTTAAGTTAAACCTGTAATGGTTAAAGGAGGAGGAATGGGAAATGGGAAAAAGACAAGAAATAGAAAGATGAAAGATTTCTTAAGGAAGTGGAGGAAGCCTTAGTATTAAATTACAAGAATGAAGGTTTTGGATATATGTATGAGGAATAGAAATTGAAGGTAAAATTACTTGAAAATAAAAAGGGAAATATTCTCTTGGAAAAAAGAGAAAGAATGGAAACTTGAACAGAGAGATTTGTGGCTCTAGGTAGGTGATGAAAACATAATATTTTTCACATATATGTTGACTACAGGAATAACATAAATTTGGTAAGGAAAATTGAGAAGGAAGATGACTCTTGGGAAACAAATTTTAAGGTTATAGATGCAAAAGGAGTTAACTATATCACACCCCTCTTTAAAGAGGATTCTCAATCCATAATAGCAGAGGTGGTAAGATTGTCAAACTCCTTTCCAAGTTTTGTCAATCCAGAGGACAATTAGGCTTTGATGCAGGAAGTAGGAAAAGAGGAACTACATATGATACTATAGAGTTTTCAAAAGGACAAAAGGCTAGGTCTAGATGGATTGCATGTGAAATTTTTCTTAGGGTGTTATGATTTTATAGAAGAATATTTAAGAAGGGTGGTTGAGGCTACAAGAACTACAAGGGAAACCATTGTAGCCTTCAACACAAATTTTATAACACTAATCCCCAAACCTGATAATGTGGCATCATTTGAAGATTTTAGGCCAATCTCATTATGAAATTGCATATATAAATTCATCTCAAAGGTTATTGCAAGAAGACTAACAAGGGTTTTGTCAAGGTAGATTTTTGGTGAACAATTTGGATTTTTAGAAGGAAGGCAATGATTCTAAAATCCTTAGATACCAATATTAATCTTTAAAAACCCATTTTAGCATCTAAATTGATTCAGAATAATTCTTGATTGTATTGAGGTGATTTGCAGAAAAAATGATGTTGTGCTTCTTATCCAAAATCTCATAAACTGATGATTGATTTGAAGAATTATGAGATAACACAGCAGAAAATAAAAGAACTCAAATTATACAATATTGATGACATATTTTACTTCATCTCCAAGTCCCCTTCAAATAGTGAGATTGCTTCTCATAATCTAAAAATGTCAAATTACATTACAATATGGACTTACAAAATCCAATTTGATGGACTCACTTCAATTCTAATGCTCAAACTAAAAAATAGAGTTCACCATTCAAAATTATAGTGCAAAATTCTAAGAAAAATGAGTATAAATTCGACCATATTCTGGATTGGCTCAATTTTACCCTCTTCAACACACAAAACAATGCGTTAAATGCTCAAATAAGGCTATCTATACTAAGATTTTCAAAAACAACATTTTTGGACAAAAGAACCTCAAATTCATATTCCTATCAGAAAAATGAGAAAAATGAGTATAAAGTTTCCTATGTGTAGTCAATATACCTCATGGCACTCATATCGAGACGACACTAAATTTAGCTCCTCTCTCTGCATGCAAAATGGTGTATGTATTGTACCTTAGAACTTGTGCTTGCATTGGGATCTATGTCCTCCTCGAATTATGTGTCATCTCGGGATGTGTGTTGGCCTTGGACCGCGGGCCCTAAACCACCATGCGAAAATTTGGCAACTTAATTCTATTTTGGGGCGGAATCTCCATAACATAAGGCGCCCATGGTGCATTGGTTAATTCATTGGCATACTATGTGGCAGGTCGTTGGATCAAACCCCACATATCGTCGATTGTTGGTTTTTGTTGAAACTATATATATAACATATATAGTCAAAGTTTGGTGGTATGTAATTTAAACCCCCTCTGTGAATATAGCACTCAGTTGCATTATATACCATGTGATTGCATGAAATATGGGTCGAGGGCTTAGCCCTTGGCCCTTTCCTCGCCCAATCAAAACCTTATACAACTTTAAATAAAATTCGCCACATACATGGTTAAGTACCAATGCAGTGGCATGGTGGTAGAAGGGCTTGGGTAAGGTCTTGGGAGGTCACGAGTTCGATCCTCCAGACTCCCAATAAAATTTTATATAACCTTAGCCATAATGGTCAATGGGAGGTTGCAACATGGCAACATCTCATTAGTCTATCCTTTCCATGTGTCAATACATGATTAATCCACATATGTATGGATTTCCATGTGGCAGTGAAAACCTCCCATTGGTCTATCCTTCCCATGCGTCAACACACGATTAGTCCACATATGTATGGATTTCCAAGTCACCTTTCCAACTTGTCATGCCACATCACATGTATGCCACGTGTCACCACATCAACACTATACGACCTATACAATTGTGCCACATGTCACCCTTTCAGTGGTGACACGTGTCACCTTTAACCCTTTTGACTTTTGTATTTTCCCTAGTTTGATTTAAACTTTGACCATCCATAACTTTTGCATACAAGCTCTATTTGAGGCAATTTTTACGTCGTTGGAAAGCTATCATCGATCTCTACGCAATGATGTATTTTTAGAGATCATTTGAGATGATCAAATTTTGAGCTATTCTGGATCCTCCTAGACCTCTATGAGTGTTCCAGATCCTCTTGGACCTCTATGAGTGTTCCTAGGTCCTTTTGGATCACACCTTCCCACTAAAGAACTTTTGGTCCTCCAAAAATATTAATATTTCAACAACTTAGTGATGATAACTCTTAGTCACTCTTCCATCGTACTGTAATTCTCTTATCCAGTAACTTAGTGATGATGAAGCTTCTTCACTCTTCCACCTTGTCGAATATTATGGGACTCAATTTTCTTCTTGGATCTTGGATCTTGAATGTTAAGTCAATGTTCTTTTGTCTACTTCTCAAAAACATCACTCTAATTCTGGCCTCTGGCACTACTACTAATAGAATATAACTCTAGTTCTGACTCATAGATTCCTTCGTAACAAAATTTTGCTCATTGAATCTCTGCAATATCTAAATCTGAATCTTTTACTCAACATCCACTCCCATCTCCTTCTCTACCGAAGATAGTCTATCTCGACCAATCTAAAACCAAGTTGAATTTTGATCTATGCCTTGCCCTTTTGGACTCTATGTTCATGTACTGCGGATGTATCTGTAGGAGTCTCTGAATGAATTCCATGTCCATTGCCTCTCTCCTTCCTTGAAAGCAATTCTAAACATGTTCTTTGTATAGATCTAAATTTTCTGAATTGCTTATGCTCAAGGTATACATCTACATGAACAAGACATAATATCTTGGATATGCTTATATCATGCATCTTTACAAGTATATTCCTCTTATCTTTTTACAAAGAATAGTATTTCTCCTTTACCAACTCTAAGAAGGTTTACATTACATTGATGTTCTTCTCGCTTTGATCTACATGTTCCAACTTCCTACATCCTTTTGTTCCTTTGCATTCGGTACTTCAGAATAAGAATGTGGACTTAGACAATTCGATCCATATGTAGTCCTTAGTTGATAACAAGACAATACAATTGCCTATACTTGCTGTAGAAAGGCTTAGAAAACTTTATAAGATCCCTCCCACTCTAAAACAAAGCAAATATTCAGAAACCCTTTTACAAGAATTATCTCACTTTAAACAATATGTAAGGTGGCTATATACAAATCCTTTTACAAAATTCCTCTCGCTCTTAACAACATATAAGGTGGCTATATAGAAATTTTGCAGAATTCCTCTCACTCCTATAATCTACAATGAGTGGCTTATACACCTTCTAATACAACAATAGAAATAGACTTAGTAGGTATCTACATGTGCATATCATCTTTGATTTTACAAATATACATATTTACAATGAAATCTCTTCTAACAGATGGTTTATTCATGGACTCATCCTCCCCTTAGAACTGGAAGGAGTCTCATAGATTCCTATCTCTGACAATGCCTTCGACGTTGATGTTGAATCTGAAATTGAATCTAACATATAATATGATGTCAAATCCAAGAAACCATTAGACCATATTATAGGTCAGATTATAGGTCTTCACAGTAACCTATATAACCTCTCCTTGCAAACACCAAGCACTATTGTTGTGTCTTGAGTAGCTTTCCTTGAATACACAAGTAGCCGGCCATTATGGAATGTGACTGCATATCCTTCATCTTCAAAATCCGTAACTGAGAGTATGTTTACTTAGAAATCTGTAACATATAACATATGTTCTATTCCAATAAATCCTCCTGACTCGAGATGGAATATTACATATCCAAACCCTCTTATTGCTTGTATGGTGTTAGTTCCAGATCCTACATAGAAATATGTGTCGATCTCTGAGAAAGTCAGAAATATTGATTTTGTCCCTCTCATGTGGTGAGATGAGCCACTTCCCACAAACCATCCCTCGACATCTTCATATATCACTATGTTAAGACTAGCCAATAAGAAGTATTCTTTCTCAAATTTTCCAGCAAGACTATTAACTTCTCTTGGGGTTGTTGCTTGTCTTCTTGCAAGTGCCTTTACATATTTATGGTTCTACTTCAGACATAAGTGTCACTAAAGTGTCCAACACTTCTCGATCTAATGTTCACTCTTACCACAATAAGATCATAGTGTCTTGTTCCTATCTCAAAACCATGATCCCTTCTTATCATTCCCCCTTTTCCTTTATTTTGAGAAATGAACTTTACCTTTAGCCTTCTTCTTGGATGACTTTTCTTGCACAGACTGTCTTCTTCAACATTTCTCCATATCATGGTTATTAGTTCCACAGGAAGCACATGGATACATAGACCATTTACCAGTGGGAAACATCTTCATTCCCTCTTTACAATGCACATATTTTTCTGGAGATGTCTTATATATGTTACCTTTCCCTGAGCTGGAAGGTAAGGCTAAATATTTATTAAGGACCTCTTCATATGAAGTTCTCCTTTCTTCAGCCATCCTCGAGCATTCTCCATCTTGACAGGAAAAAGAATAATATGAGGAGTCATATTTCTTGATCATGCCTTTTAAAGGATTTAGTTCCTTTTGCATCAAAGATTTTACATTCTCGACTTCCCAATCTTCATGGAATGATGTTGCTGGTGCCAATACCTGATCCTTGGTTTGCAACTTCCTTTCCAACTCATGCAAAATAACTCTATGGAATTCCTCATGACATATCAGTCGATCTTACAGCTTTTGCTTCTCTTCCTCGAGAGTTTGCAGTTACATCCTTAATTCAAAATTCTCATTCTGAATATGTCGGTTAATGTTTTGTTGCAGCCTTAACTTCAAGAGGGTTTAATCATATTTTCCTCTTGATAAGAGTCTTCAATACCTTCACCAACTTAATTCTTGGACCTTGTCACATCAATATCTTCCAAATACACGTCAAAACTAGCTTTGATACTACTTGATTCGAAAATCCTTAGATACCAATATTAATTTAAAAACCTATTTTAGCATCTAAATTAATTCAGAATAATTCTTGATCGTATTGAGGTGATTTGCAAAATAATGATGTTTTGCTTCTTATCTAAAATCTCATAAATTGATGATTAATTTGAAGAATTATGAGATAACACAACATAAAATAAAAGAACTCAAATTATACAATATTGATGACATAATTTACTTCATCTCCAAATCCCCTTCAAACAGTGAGACTGCTTCTCATAATCTCAAAATGTTGAATTACATTACAATATGGACATACAATATCCAATTTGATGGACTCTCTTCAATTCCACTACTCTAACTCAAAAATAGAGTTTATCATTTGATTCCTTGCGAAATTCGAAGAAAAATGAGTATAAAGTCGACCATATTCTGGGTTGGCTCAATGTTACCCTCTTCGGCCCGTAAAACAATGTGTTAAATGCTCAAATCAAGATATCTATAATAATATTTTCACAAATGACATTTTTGGACAAAACAAACCTCAAATTTATATTCCTTTCAAAAAATGAGAAAAATGAGTATAAAGTTGCCTATGTGTAGTCAATATACCTCATGGCATGCATATCGAGACAATACCAAACTTAGCTCCTCTCTTTGGACGTAAAATGATGTTTGTATTGTACCTCGAAACCCATTCCTGCATTGGGTTGTGTCTGCCTCAAACTCTGTGTCATATCAGGATGTGTGTCAGCCTTGGAACGCACACCCATAAATAGGCCAGGGGCCCTAAACCACCATGCGAATTTTTGGCAACTTAATTCTATTTTGGGGTGGAATCTTCGTAACATAAGGCACCCATGGCACATTGGTTAATTCATTGGCATATTATGTGACAAGTCAGGGGATCAAACCCCACAAACCATCGGTTGTTGGTTTTTGTTGTAACTATATATATAACATATATAGTCAAAGTTTGATGGCATGTAATTTAAACCCCCTCCGTGAATATAGCACTCAGTTACATTATATACCATGAGATTTCATGAAATATGGGTCAAGGGCTTATCCCTTGACCCTTTTTTCTCCCAATCAAAACCTTATACAACTTAAAATCAAATCCGCCACATATATGGTTAAGTACCAATGTGGTGGCTTTGTTGTAGAAGGGCTTGGATAAGGTCTTGGGAGGTCACGGGTTCAATCCTCTGGACTCCCAATAAAAAATTATATAACCTTAGCCATAATGGCCAATGGGAGGCTGCCACGTGGCAACCTCTCATTGGTCTATCCTTTCCATGTGTCAACACACAATTACTCCACATATGTATGGATTTCTAAGTCACCTTGCCAACTTTTCATGCCACATCACTTGCCTACCACATGTCACCATGTGAGGTCACCACATAAGCACTGTACGACCTGTATGGTCGTGACACGTGTCACCTTTGACCATGTTGACTTTTGTCTTTTCCCTAGTTTGACTTAAACTTTGGTCATCCATAACGTTTTCATACGAGCTTCATTTGAGGCGATTTTTACGTCGTTGGAAAGCTATCACCGAGCTCTACACAATTATGTAGTTTTTTAGAGAATTAAAGATGGTAAATTTTTTATCTTTTCTACATCCTCGTGGACCTCTGTGAGCATTCTAGATCCTCGTGGACCTCTGTGAGCATTCCTAGATCCTCCTGGATCAGGAAAATTCACGAGGCAATAGGGGTCTCTCAAGAAGTAGTTCACTCAATTAAAATTGAGAACCAAATATTGATGGCAGTAAAAGTGGACTTAAACAAAGCATACGATAGGGTAAGATGACTATACCTAAGGATAATTCTCATACATTTGGGATTCTATCTTCAATTTGTTGTATAGGTGATGAATTGCATTACATCTGTATAGTTTTCTATTGTCATAAATGGGGAAACATCCCTCTTCTTCAATCCAAAAAGAGGATTTAGAAAGGGGCGCCCATTATCCCCTCTACCTTTTCTATCAATTATTGAAAATTTGAGTAGGATATTAAAAGAGGCCATTGATAATGGTCGTTTCAAAGGGGTAAATATTGGAATATCCTATAATGTCACACACATATTGTTTGTTAATGATATTTTAATTTTTTGTGAAGGTTCAAGATGGGTAGTTGAGAAGCTTAAACTAACCATGGAACTATTTTGCATGGCCACTAGCATGAAAATTAATTTAGACAAATCAACGATATCTCTTTGGGGTATCTCTGAGCTAGAAAAATAAATATCACTCAAATGTTTCCCTATAATTTGGTAGATCTAGATCTTGGTCTGAAATATTTAGGGTTCAAATTGAAGCCAAATATGTACAAAAAAATGTGATTGGAATTGGTTAATTGTAGAAGTGGAGAACAAGTTGAATACATGTTGCAATTGGTAGTTATCCAGAGGGGGACATCTGGCCCTAGTAAAAACGATATTAGAATTGATTCCAGTATAATAGAAGTTGCTTACATGAATTCTGAAAGAAGTCCTAGAAAGTATTAAACGATGATGTTATAGATTCATCTGGCCAAGGGACCAAGGAAAATAAGGGTTTGTCTTGGCATCGTGGAAAATGCTAGCTCTACCAAAGGCAAATGGAGGTTTGGGACTAAAGAATCCTTTCCTCTTCTGTAAATCACTAGTTGCAAAAAAAAATATGGAGATTAATTCAAGGAACATGGATGTGGGTATAGGTAATAATGTACAAGTATATAGCTTCAGATTTTGTGGAGGAATGGGTAAGGAATCCTATTAAATGAGTCCAAAATGTTTCAATAATTTGGAAAGCGGTCAAATCAAGAATTCTTAGTATGTTGCTTTTACGTTCTCTGCATAAAATCAATCCATATTTTTTGGTCAAAGGTATAGTAGTACTTACATTATTGATCCTCCTATATCACTTTAATAATAAAAGTAGTATGATTGACATAAAAAACTAGTTGGTAGTTGGTTAATATGGCGAGTTGGTAAAGGAGACAAAGTAAAAATTGGTCTTGATCGGGATTGGTAGCCAAGGACCGCACATGTTACTTCCTCAATGATCCATGAGATAAGAAGAAGAGGTTTTTATATATTAAGACAAAGTATTAATTGGGATAGGTCTTCTATATGGAAACATCATTGGTTTCCTTGGAGGGAGATTGGACTAGGGGAAGAGGATGCAATAATATGGTAGAGATACATTGACATTTTAAAAGACAGTAATGTTAGTATAAGAGATGATGATGCTCATATTGTCTAGTCTCTAAATCCAACTACGGACTATGTACCAAAAATTGGCTATAAGGCTCCCACTATGAAGGGAAGAGAGGAACATCATATTTAATGGTGGAGAATCATGTGGAAATTAAAGTGTCCATAAAAATCTAATTTTTTCATGTGGTTGATCTTAAACAATAGGGTTCCAACATGGGACATTTTGAAAAAGAAGAATTTTACGAGACTTGATTGGTGCAACTTATGTGAGCAAGCAGAAGAAACAAACACTCATATCATGATGACCTACCCATGTAGGGGGTATGAAAGGAAGTGGAAGGAATGATTAGATTAAAAAATATTTTGGTAGGAGATTCCACTGAAGGGGGTTTTAGGAACTAGTGTACAAAAAAAGAAACGAGAAGGATCAAATATCTACCCCTAAATATTGCTTATCGAGTATGGTTGGCTAGGAATTTGAAGGTGTTTGAGGAGAAAGGAACATTACCTCTAAAATGTGTTGTCTAGGCACTAAACTTTTTAAATGATTACTCATAGGTTCAAGAAAAACAAATCACTCATCAACTTAAAGAAGAAGTAATAAATAGGGACATCCCATGGGAATATTTTGATGGTGCTTCACAGGGGACCTTTCCCAGGGGTGGAGTAGGAGGAATCATACATATATCTATACATCACAACATTTCCTTCAAAGTAGGAATTGGTAAAAAAAAAATTAACTATTATGAGTTGATGGCTCTTAAACTGGCTTTGATGTTGCCCTATAAATTTGGAGTAACACACGTTCAAATTTTGGTGACTCACTTATAGTAATTCAGTGGATGTGCAATGAAACAATCTTGAGAAATTTCACCCTACAACCTATGTTTTATGATATGTATAATCTCCACTTTCAAATTTCTCACATATCTCTTTTTCACATATATATAGGGACAAAAATAAGATGGTATAAGGTTGATCCAGATGGATATTGGTGGCCACCCACCTATTCCAATGGCTCAAAGAAAAGTTTTCCATCTTGGCAGTTTTTTACAGTTTTTCGAGTCCCAAACTTTCGGGGTCGTTTTGAGTCCGTAAACGATGTTTTTTTGGACTTTTGGGGGTTAGGAGTACTCAATAGAATGCCCTAGCCCTCAATGGAAGTTTTATTTCTCGGATAAACCTTTCCAACGAGGTATCGAACACCCCAAAACAAAGATCGTATGCAAAAGTTACGCCCTCAGGAAGTTGATGTATCAACTACCCCCATCGGGGCCTGCAAACCGTTTGGCCTTTCATCTTTCGGGGTTAGGGTTTTGGATTTTCATTATGTTAAAAATGCCTTTGGAGCCTAATTTTAAACATCATCATCTTCTTGCGAATGATCGTAGCCGTCACATCTCTTCTCAGAGATAAGTTGCCACCATTCTAGCGAGTTCATTCACTTTGTATTTTACAGTTATGTAAATTTCGCTCATTAATAGAAATTGGGTATTATTGTATATATGTGCCTCTTGTTATATATTTGATACATCTCTGGTATATTATTGGCTCTCTTGCAATATATCTGTATATTTCTTTATTATACCTCTGCTCTCATTTCGTTCTCAAAATAATATGGATCAGTGGTATCAGAGCAGGTTACTCTTGGTCATTTTTTTTTCAATGCATGTCCCTAACTAGGTCCGAGTATAGAAAGTTGGGTCTAGAGCTTGTCTCTCTTAAGGAAAATCACTCTCGCATGCCCAAGAAACCCTCCATGGTGGAATAAAAGAGAAATGATGGAGCAGAAGATTCTATTAATCTGTTGCTTGAGTAAGCTCTCACACGAGAGAGGGACTAAATGATGGAGAAGTTTTCCCAAATCCTTCGATGCCTGCCGATAACAACATATGCATCTTCATCAAGAAGCCACTTTGGAGGCATCGCTTTTCAAGGTATAAGTTAATTTTGATATTCCCGTATTTGAAGGTCAGATAGGTGCGGATGCTTTGGAAAAATGGTTAAATATGCTAGAAGGTTAATTCTTTGTGCACAATTTCTCCAACAAGGAAAATATCACCTTCACGCTCCTTAAAGATCTCCTCCTTGTCAAACATTGGTGGGAAGCTTATTGTGAGAAAATTTCCACAGAGGAGTATGGATTGTTCGAGGCCGAACCCACTTGGGAATCTTTCGTATATGTCGTGAAGGAACAATATTACCATGTTGGCTACTATGAAGACCAGTACATGAGATGGACCATGTTGCGTCAAGAGTAGTGCCAAAATTCACCAATACCTTCCATACCTTGTGCACCAAGATGGGTATCAAATATTTTGAGCGGCATTTGGTTCTAAAATACCATGGGGATCTACACAGGTACATCCAAACCGAAATGGAGTTTATGGGCATCTCATTGTTGGGAGTTTCTTATCGATGTGATGTCAAAATCGAGTAGAACTTTAAGCACCAGAACAAATGGGAGTTCAAGTCTGCAAATCTGCAACAACCAAAGTATGGTAAAGACGGCCCTAACAACCAGCCTCCAGAAAACCATTCCAATCCACAGGAAAAGAAGGGTAACAAAAAGACGAAGAAGGGCACTAGAAAGTGGTGTGATTTCCACAAAAATCCCCTCGCACAACACTAATGAATGTCGCTCAAAAAATTCATTGGTGGCCGAGATCAAAGTAAAAGAGCCAAACCCTGATTTAGAATCTGATTCATAAAATAATGGAAGGAGACAGATCATCAACGCAAACCCCACTGCCACTGTCGCAACCATAATGATCTAACTAGAAGAACCAAAAAATCTTGAAGAGGGGGAGCAACTCTTCCATTCATAGATGTGGGTAAAGGGGACCCCGTTGCATTTCATTGTTGATAGCGGAAGCCAAAAGAACCTCATCTCAGTAGAGGTTGTCAAACAGTTGGGATTGCCAACAACATGACACCCACAGCCATAAAACATCGAGTGGCTTCACCAAGGACAAGATCTTCATGTTAGCCAACAATGTTGCATGTCCTGTGACATCAAGTCGTTCAAGGATGACGTATTGTGCGATATTTCCCCATTGTATTTCTATGATGTTCTTTTGGGCTAGCCATATATGTGGAAGTGTCATGTTGTTTATGAGTCTCAACCCCGTAGTGTCATTGTTGTAAATTTTCAGACCCCAACCTAGTTTCAGTCTCCTTGATTTTTCAGCCAATGTTTAGTGCCCAAACCCAGTTTTATATCGGCAAATAAAACTTAGCAGAAAATTAACTTCAGAACTAAAACATGAGGATTATGAACATCATTTATAATGCAGAAATAAAATATCAACAACATATAAAACTTAGAAAATATAGACACAGATATTTTCGGTCTAACATCGACATTGGAAAAACCCACAAGGGGAAAACCAGTGAGAGAGGGAGATTTTATTATTTCTGAGGTCTGAGGAAATGTCTTTTACAGTAGTCAATAATATCATAAATTTAATAAAGACTTATCTTGAAAACCATGCCAAGCTTTGTCTTCAAAAATGCTAAGCTAAACTCCACGAAATTCCCAACAGAATTTCCTGTAGCAATGTACAAGTCAACTCTTCAATTTATGAACCCTCTTTGACTATACAACCACCTCAAAAATTGTGCCAAACAACAGCAGCAATTTTCTGGGCAATAAATGCATGTACGACTACCTTGGGAACTGTGCCAAAACTCAAAAAATATACACAGCAAACTACCTCGAAAACTGTGCAGCAAAAATAGCAGTACTGACTGATAAAATCTGTACGGTACGACCTGTCTCCTTTGTTGTACATTGTCCCTCGATTTCTATGAAATTTATGACTGTACGGCCTGCTCAAAATCCGTACAGTATGGCCTTCATTTAATGTTGTACCTTGCCTCGATTTCTATGCCAACTTTAAAGCTGTACAACCCTCATAATTCGTACAGTATGACCCTATATTAATGACTGTACTCTCTCCTCGAAATGCATGCCAAAGTTTGCCTCTTGTTGTCTTGGAATGCGTGCCCTTGCTCAGATAGTGGCCTCCTTCTTCAGCTCACCCTCTTCTCTTCTCTCTTTCTCTCTCAACAAAAGTGAATCAACAACCCAAGAATGGGTGTGCCCTCCAACCCTAATCGACCTCATGAGGTAGGTGAGGGGTCTCTTAATCCAACGATTGAGATTGGATTGAATGAGTGGCTGAGATTTGATGTCTCTTCATTCACCTTCATGAAAGTCATAAAGTCACCTTTTAATTTGCATCTCACAAATTAAATGACTAGGGCCCACATTAGGCACTTTCTCACCCCTTAGGCGCCTAGGGATGAAAAACACTTGCCTAGGTACTTTGTTTAATTAAAAATTTAACAATTGTTACTCTAGGGGATCACCTCTATAGGATACCAGAGGTGGTTATGGCTATTGTTTCGAAAAAATAATGCATCAAATTCATATCTCATACAAAAAAATTCAGCTTCTTCGTGATTCAGGCAAAAGGTGAACAGAAGGAAACTCTGACCACTACAGCCTCGGTCCAAGCCCCTTCTATCCAACAGAAGTAGGTTGAAAAGAGTGAAGAAAATGACAAAGATTCCTTTTGCACGTCGTCATCTCATGCAATCAAACAAGTTAAAAAGGTCCAACCCCTACAACATCAGGTTTGTGATAGCCTTCCACAAGCCAAGTAGCGCAACTTCTCCAGCAAGGAAAGCAACTCACCAAGGTTCAGATTCAACAAATGCTTCCCCATCTCCCACGGGAACCCAACGCAATGGAGACCATTGCTTCCTAAGGAGAGAGGATTGATCTAGATGGATATCGATGGCCACCCACCTATTCCACTGGCTCAAAGAACGTTTTTCCATTTTGGCAGTTTTTTGAGTCCTAAACTTTTGGGGCCATTTAGAGGCCCTAAACGAAATTTGTTTGGACTTTTAGGGGGCTAGGGGTTCTTCACAACATCCCATGACCCTCGAAATAAGTTTTACTTCTCAGATAGACCTTTCCGACGTGGTATCAAATGCACCAGACAAAGATCATGTGCAAAAGTTACGCCCTCGGGAAGTTGACGAATCAACTACCCCCATCGGGGCCCACAAACCTTTTTGCCTTTCATCTTTCGGGGTTAGGGTTTTGTATTTTCATTATGTTAAAAAGACCTTTGGAGCCTCATTTTAAACATCATCATATTCTTTTGAATGAGCGTAGCCGTCACATCTCTTCTCATAGATAAGATGCCACCATTATAACGAGTTCATTCACTTTGTATTTTACACTTATGTACATTTCTCTCATTAATAAAAATTGTGTATTATTGTATATTTGTGCCTCTTGTTATATATATGATATATCTCTGGTATATTATTGTCTCTCTTGCAATATCTATGTATATTTCTTTGTTATATCTCCGCTCTCATTTCATGCTCAAAATAATCTGGATCAAAGGTTTATCAAAAGATGGACTAAGACTTGACTGTGGTGTCTGGATTGTCACTGAATATTGGGATGGACACATATATGAATATATGCATGATCCTTGGGTGTAATTTATTTTAACTATACTGCTACAGTGTTTTTGAAGCTACAAAGAACATTTGTAGAGAGAGGGATAATAGAAGATGGATGTTTTTAGCTTTGTTTTGAGTCGAAGAAAATAAAAGACAACAAACTGTAATATTTTTTGGATATAGTTCAGAGTTTATGTGAAAGGGGCATGCTAGGGTTATAAATATGTCATAGGATTTAAGAGAAATCATGAATGCTTTTAACATTTGCTACATGTAATTTTGTTTATATAAATAAAATTATAAGATTTTTTTATTTGAAAAAGAAAGTGGCCAAGTTTCCCATTGAACTAAATGGTAGAATTATAGGCTTGTATACATTTGGAGGTTCGATATGATAAAGTTGTTCAAAATCACATTGTCGTGGTCCATCTAAGCAACAACGACAATCAATTAGTCTTGGGAATCTATAACCAAATCCATGCAAAGCAAATAAAAAACTTCCCAGTGAGGGGTACATTGCTACCTGTCAAATTGAAGATACAAATGCTTTTTGGACGAAGCTATATCTATGCTCACCCATTTATGCGAGTGAATGTTGAACATATTAAGAAGGAAATTTGTAAATAAATTCTTATGAAACCTTATATATGGTATTTCTTGATATACTTGGAGGTTATGACAATCATAACTTTTGCAAACAATAAAATTAGGACATAAACTAGTTGCTTTGCAGGTTATCCTTATTTAAAATGCAACTTACTCAATAACTTTATAACAAAGTCCATTTATGGATAAACATTTTAAATTAGTAAAAAGGACAATGATATGTGACAAGTGCAATTACTTTGCAGGTTATCCTTATTAGTCCCTGCCTTTAGGCTAGGGATATAGTAATCGGTTCACCGATTTTCAATTAGTCTGGCACGCATTTCAAAACCTTTTAACCTAAATTTTTTGTAAACATTTCACATGCATGTATTTCAAAACTGTCAAAACTGTTTAGCCTAAATTTTTTATAAGTATTTAACAATTTTTCAGGAGTATTTTAATTTTTATGGTAAATTTGAACTTGGAGGTCTTATTTGGCCTATTTTCGAGGCATAACTCCACATTTTTCACTGAAACTTTAGCTTAAGATATACATTCACTAATAATTTTCCGGGATATCAAGTAATGCTAGAAATAAATCTAGAATTACTTCCTAACATTAGATGATTACTTCCTAACATTCTCAGTTTGTCGCACATAAATTCTCTTTTTTTTTTCTAATGTTATGTTTGTCAAGTGTCCAACAACCACCCATTGTCATCTCCATAAGCTCTATGTTTTCAACTCCATAAGGCCCGTTGTCAACTCCATTATCTCTATGTTGTTGAGCTTCCACCTACACAGCCATGCACCTACTCCAGGGATGTCGAACAAATTAGCTTAGCAAGAAGGTTTTTGCTATCTGATTACCTGCTCAAAAAAATTAGAAAGACGACATGCTTCTTCTTACCCTACATTGCACTGGAAGGAGAGAAAAACAAACCCTGCACTGAACTGGAAGGAGAGGACACCAAACAACAGGTAAGGCTTTAATCGAGGCTCTAATCAATCTTAATCATTCTAAATATGAAATTCTTTTAATCCATGAATTTCGAACTTCAATTTATATAAATATGTAATGCTTTGCATTTTTGCAATTTCCATGTTAACATCTATGCATTCTGAAAAAAATTTAATAAATTGACAAACATGCCTATATTGATAGATGCATTCTATGAATTTGGAGAACAAATATTCTTACGGAGAACTCATACAATCCTTGGAAGGAAAATTGGTCTATATTGACAAATGCATTCTATGAATTTAGAGAACAAATATTCTTACGGAGAACTCATACAATCTTTGGGAGGCAAATTGGCAGAGGAGGATTTGGGCGTGTATTCTATGACTGTATTCAAGATGGAATGGAGGTGTCCGTCAAAGTACTTCCAAAAACATAGAAACAAGGAGACAAAGAATTCTCAATAGAGGTATATATGGCTTTTTAATCCTCCAATCAATTGAAGATAGAGAGTTGTTGGCACTCTATAGTTAGTTATATTTGAACTACAATCAAGAAATAATGTTGGATTCACTAAATGTATCTAAAACAAGTTTACAGATGCTATATTCAACTAAATTTCAGTGGTAGAATCAACTAACATAATAATGCTTTGTTGGATTCAAGGACATAGTACCAGAAATTTTGGGGCAATGTAATAATCTCCCTGAAAATTCTCAAACCAACCTACTGAATCTCATGCCTCCAGCCTCCATGATGTCAGCTAACTCATTGATGCCATTCTCCAACTTGTTGAATCTCATGCCTGCAGCCTCCATGATGTCATCCAACTCGTTGATGCCATTCTCCAACCTGCTAAAAACCCTTCGCCAATTGACCATATCGTTACTTGCATCAATTGGAAACCCTTCGCATAGCTCTTTTAGGGGACTAGAATATAGGGTCGAACTAGGTTGGTCCCGACCTTACACATTGGTCTTGACTGGGCCAACAAGTTATACTTCTACTGCACCAGCTGCATCTATATTTGTCTTCGGTACCTTTGCAAGGTCTTTATTATTGGAGCTAAGTGAAGGTAAGGTATTTATTACTAGAGGAAAGCAAAGGAGGTCTGGGTCGAGCTACTCTATCGAGTACCTTTAACAGTGTTTGTGTCTTCAAACCCTTGCCTTCCCGTTGGTCGAGCGAGCGGTTCATCCCCGGTTCTACTGCTCCATCTATCTTGATCTATCGATGAATATTATTTTGGCATATATCATTACCTACACCTGTCTAGCTTAAATAAATGAGGAAAACAACGACATGCTACAGATTCTATGAAGAAAGACCTGGGCAGAAGTTCAGTTCAACATAGATGAAAATAGAGTGAACAACCAATGCTATGGCAGGTCTAAAGGTCGGTTTTGAATCCAATTCACTGTGCACATTTTCCTTCGATTTCATTCTTCTTATGACCTTATACATGCAAAGCGAAATCAAGTAAGGATAGTGACCACCGTGGAAAGTTGTTTATGTTTGGGGTTTTCCAATGATGATTGCTAAGTATGAAACCCTCATGAACTAAAACCCTTTTGAGTAGACGTTAAGGGAATTTTTGGATCAACCGCTCAAACCTTGTGGATGGTCGTCCCATAAGTTTCACAATGAGAAACGACCACGTAATAAGCATTGAGACAATACTGTAGTTTATCAAATGTATGGTGAGCATGGTGGATGCCCATTGTTTGTTAACTACTCTCACAAATTCAAGACAATGCCAAAGAAAGAAGATAATGCAAGCAACTTCTCTCTTTCCCTTTGATCACCAAACCCGATTCATGGCCCCAGACATAGACAAATCAAGTACTATTTATCGTGGAAAACAATTTCTTGAGTGCAACATGAGGGAAGGTCTTCTTTGTAGGATCAGATTATAGTAACCCTGATCTGTTGTTCATTGCATGTTGAAGTGCTCAAAGTAACCCCGATCTATTGTTCGTTTGCATTTAACGTGCTCCAAGAAACAATGAGAATTGAGTTCATGCCGATAACCCTTAGTATCGTTGTAGCACCTGAGCCCGTAAACATAATCTATTTACTCCCTCCTTCCTATATGTGGCCTTGGTTTTGTTGGTCGACCCAGATTAAGTCAATAATATTTGGGTGAAAATTTATGGCTTTAGACATGGTCGAACCCTTGACCTGGTTGGGCTTTTCCATGAGGCAGTGGCAACCCTAATGCATGCTAACAAACAAATGGATGAACCTAGTCTACGCTAACAAACACGTGGATGAACCCTAGTCACCTTGGAAAATGCATATCACAAGCTACATTCACTTGTAATAATCATAAATTGTCCAACTGAATATAGCATACAAATGTCTTCTCATTTACTTCATTCAAATATTAAAACAAAAAATTAATTATGTATTACATTTATAAGAAGTATTTATTTCGTACACAAAAAGGTAAAATCATATATTAAATATAGCAAATTTAACATTGTTATACATGGAATTATCTTAATGCTAAAACTTTCATTAACAATGAGCTGAAGTTTGTACATGACATTGGACTTGAAAATCTATGAACAAGACAATGCAATATTTCTAGTTCACACAAATTATTTAAAGTAGCAGAAAAAATAATAATGCAGCCACAAAGCTTAAGCTTATTAGAAGATAGTTTCAATACCTTGAATTAAAAATTGCATGTTATACCAGGTTTCCCTTGAGGATCAACTAAGCGTGATGCCAACGCATGAACAAAAATGCTACTACAGAAACCTCCACATAGATAATGAAGATCATTCACTGCTCCCAGTGCAATATGGATAGTGTTGATTAACTTTGAATTTCATTTGTAGATCACACTTATATACATGTTAATTAATTTAGAAGAGCCATTCCTGTGCACAATTATTTCTCTATGGTTGACATGTATACAAAACTACTCTTTTTATTAGTTATAATAGATTCGACTTAGAGCCCAATAAAGAATTTATTAGGCCAATGTTGAAAAAATATAGGCATGAACAACAAGATGACGGAAAAGGCTCACTAGCCAACACTTATGTATTCACACCAATGGTACATATTTATAATACAATGGGTGATGCCACCTCATAGAGAGTTTTTCTCTAGATCCTAAAATCATGCTTGATGATTAGGCTAGGCAATCTTAACTAACTCATTAGTCATCACTTGAGGATATATTACTAATATCCTAAATGAATAATACAAATATAGCTGACAATTGGACTTAGTGATTGGTAAGATAAACCATAGGCTAACATTCCCCCCCTCAATCACAAGTCAGATCAATAATACCATCAATGAAGCATAAACTAGTATCATTTCCAAGTCTTCATACTGAAACTCCTAAGTTGATCCTTAATGAAGAACTACCTGAAAAACTGCCAATCTTGATGTTGAATTGTTCATCTGAAATGAACTTGAAGAGAGTTGAGATATGGAAGTGAACAACTGCAATATATGAACATTCCTTGATTGCTTGAAAATTTGATCATTTTGCCAAGTATTTGAGTTAGAAGAATCTAATGTCTTATGCTAATTGGTGAACATGTAGTACCACCACTCTACTATCAGTGTATCACTGAAGTGCTCTCTGAATCTATGGTTTGGGATAACCACTGACCAATTGATACCATGTATCTGATGGTTTTTGGATGACCATTAACCAGTTTTTGACACTTTTAGGTGTCCAACAACATCCCAATGTATCATGTGTATGATTCAATTGCAAGTCATTGAATCATAATTCTGCCAAAGTCTGTCATCTACAAACTGCAGTTGCCCATATGGCATATTTGTTGTCGAAACTTTCGATCCGACAACCATCTTCAATTCCATCATTAATTCCCCCTTTTGTCAGTTGAAAGGAGAGACCACAAGTGGTTTCATGAACCATCGTCATTTGATTTTTGAACTCCCCCCCTTAATTTATAGAAGAGTTACATCATTGTACTCCCCCCTCTAGGATTAAGAGACTACTATACTTGTTTCATTTGTATACAACACAAAGTGGGCATGTGGAAAAAAAAACTACATGTTATCTCATCCCGTGAGGACCATGCTCGAAATCTACACCATAAGGGGACCACTTATGTGAGGTACAAAAATGTTATGTGTTGCAAGATTGGTCTTTACTCAAGATTGAATTCTACGGTAAGACTTATATAATCGCTTTGTTGTTGATGACCACTGTTAAGGATCGATCCACTCATAGTGAATCTTCAATCTTACAAGTTTCTTCAGTGTTGAACATATGTCTAAAGAATGGTTATGCTTGCCACAATGCTGGCAAGGATGGATATCAAAACACCGATTCTCCTTGTGACCAACTCGATTACAATGTTGGCATTTCACATTCTGACGTTGAGACTATAACAATGCACTCTAGACACCGCCCTTATTTTATTTTTATTTTTTTTACGAAACACAGCTTGTAATATTACAAAACAATTCTTTTAATTTAATGATATTTAAAAGCATTGACAAATACGACCTTACTCTCTACATTGATACTTGAGTGAATGATATATTGTTTTTTTTGCAGCGAATCCAAAACCTTTTACCCATTGGTTAGCCACTCGAATCCACGTCTTCAAAAAAAATGCTCCAAATCTAGCTTGAAGATAAAACTTGAGGCGCATGATCATCTTCGTTGCATGACCATCATCATCTTAATATGATCATCTACCATGGAACACTACCATGTAATTATTAGGTCCTTAAGACTAAAGGAGCTCTGATATTATCAACATCTCTTCCCATATCAACCTCCGCCAACATCATTTCTTCACCATGTCTTTGATACCATGTTGACAAAGTGTCCTCAAACACGTAATTTTATTAATAAGGAAAAAAGTGATTACAATAAGAAGTGAGAATTCATAATCTCATTTTCCTCACTTGAAGAAAGAACTTGTTTATATAACTCAACTCTAAACTAAAATCTAGGAAAACAACCAATCACATAATCACATGAGTATGATAGATGTCCTTTACATAGAAGCTCATCTAATTAGATGTCCTTTACATAATCAATTAATGTAAAGGACATCTAATTAGATGACACATAATTAGTTTGTGTCATCTACCACAAACTAATTTCGGATGGCTTAGTTATTACTTTGAGACTTTGTACTAACTATTGATTAAGTTATTTAATCTCACTCCAACGCTTGGCCATTTTTCATAATTAAAAATACAATCCATCGACCATTAAGTTCTTTAACTGGATGTCTCACTTGTTGGACTATCATGTTGAACTGGACTAGTTGAACATCTGACGTTCTGGACTGGACTGGAAACAAATTTCTTCGTGCTGGACTGGACAGGAAACATATTTTTTGAAGATATGGAAGAGTCTAAAAGGACACTCTCTTGAGAAGTTATGAAATATTCTATGGTAACATTAATTATCAATTAAACACTATTTTAATGACGAGGATGGTCACTTTCTGTTTTATTCTTCCTCTATTTGGATTAGGGTTTAATCTCAAAACCCTAAGATTTGGGCTTATCATAAATAACGTTATTTATTTAATAATTTGATATAATTGTTTTATCATTTATTTCTTTTACCTTATAAGTAAGATAGTCTATAGATAGAGCTTTGTTAAATTAAGTGAAAGGTTCATTAATCATGCCTCGTTTGTATTGGGCTTTAAGACCAATACACTTCCCATTGATTGATGAAGAAGAGACTTCACGAAATAATTTTTTTATCTAATATTATGTTCATGCAAGTTTTATAAATACGATTTGTATTGAATGTTTTATGGAAATTGCAGAGGCAGCTGTCTCTCGACCAACATTGTCTTGAAGTTATAGCCCCGTAAAAAAGTTTCAATTTTAATATCGAACCCAAGAAAAACTCAGTGAATTATTTACTTCAGTCAACTTATTTTCACATCATTGTCTTGAAGTTATAGCCCTGTAAAAAAGTTTCAATTTCAATATGGAACCCAAGCAAAACTCAATGAATTATTTACTTCAGTCAACTTATTTTCACATGGAGTTATCAATGAACTCCAAGGGCCACACAAGAACAGGAAGGTGGATATTATAGCATTATCAGTGAGGCCACTTGTTCTATTTCTAATATCCAAAGTGCCCCATCTCCACGATTTCTCCATATCATTGTTTTTGCTATTAATTTCTCCTCGGTTTCCCCATATCATTGTTTTTGCTATTAATTTCTCCCCAGTGTTATTAAGACACAATAGACACAACCTACACCTACATGTACTTCCTACCTTTTTGGCAAAGAGGTGCTTGGGACTTGTTGCTCCGCAACTCTCTTTGTTTAAAATGCACTTACTCAATAACTTTATAAGAAAGTCCATTTATGGATAAACATTTTAAATTAGTAAAAAATGCAAGCATATGTGACAAGTGCAATTGCTTTGCAGGTTATCCTTATTAGTCCCTGCCCTTCCAGCTGCAGGGAATATAGTAATCGATTTGGATTTTTGATATTAGTTTGGCACATAAGCATGTGCTCTTTTATGATTTTAATCCAAAGTTTCAAATATGTATATGATTTCTTACTTCATTTTCCCTTTTTAATCCTAAGTTTTACTTTCAACCTCTTATTTGGCCTCATAACGAGGCAGACTTAGAATAAATTTTATTTATTTTTACTTGATTGAGAGTCTTTTTATGTGAAATGAACTAATGTTATGTATCTCGATTGACATTAATTCTTAAACATTAAATGTTTTCTCTAATTTGGTCTGTCTATGCATAGAATATACCCTACTTTATCTTTACTTGCCACATACTCTATCCCAGTTGCTCTTTACTTGCCACATACTATAGCCATGCAAATCACAATACTATTATTAATGCCATTTCCTTCACAATGCCATTGCTCTGCGATGAGAAGTGATTTCCAGACTCTACTGCCCCTTCTGCGATGAGAAGTGATATTGCTCAACGTCCAAACTCCGTTGCACCTTCTACGATGAGAAGTGATTATTCTCAATGTCCAAACTTTGTTGCACTTTCTATGATGAGAAGTGATTCTTCTATGCATCCAGACTCTACTGCCCCTTCTGCCTTTGCTCCCCCTGCAACATTTCTCCCCCTTCTACCTGTAAGATTGGAAGGAGTAAAGTGATTTTGTTTCTCAATTTTTTTTTCTTGTCAAGCATTCCTTTTCTAATTGCTTTTTATTTTCTCTGCTATTTTTTTTAGTGTGAAGCATTCCTTTTCTAATTGGTTTCTATTCTCTATCTATGATTAACATGGTAAAGTAAGACTACATGCTATAACAATCTATGACAGAATAAAATAGGTACCTCTTATTTGCAAATCCGTAGTCTTCCCCTATGGGTCATTTTACTTATTTCTTAGGCTGGCCACTCAAAGGTTGAGTAAGTTCGAGGTACTGGTGACAACTTGTAGAGTCCCAGAACCAAAGTCTTCTTCGCCAAATTTGTTTGATGCCTCCTTCACCAAGCTTGTTTAATGTTAGCAATAAACTTCGACGTTAATGCCTCAATTAAATATTATATTGAAAATTCAATTTTTCCCTTATCTTTGCATTATTGTTTGTTATTTATTAAAATTTTAGATGTTAGATTTCTTCAATCTGTTAAATACCTCTTTAAAAAAAATCACATTTGTTCACATTTGTCCTTGGAGAGTGAAGACAAGTTGATCTACTTGGAAGCAATTTATTGTAGAAGTGTTGAGTGAGTTTTCTTTTCCAAATTAAAGACACTCCGAGAAACAACAATAGAATAAACACACCAGCCATGGTCAATCTAAGTAATAACGGTACATTAGGGTGGCATTTTCTTGCAACAAATAACAATCCTTATTAAAAAACATATTTTTTAATAAAACTCTGTACAAGTAAGCATTCATATCCATATCCACATTCGCATCATTCTTGTGTCCCCCTTGCAATTTGGAATTTGAAAACACATACTAATGGGAGGAAAGTTGACAAACCCTAATATTTTGAATTAGAAAAAAAATCATTATAGAATAAGCTTCATAAAATACAGATCAAAATGTATAATAGTGGGAAATGCATTGCATTGTAACCAATGTATGTTTGATTTTAAAGCATATTTAGAACTAAACCATCATACAGAAACTTGAGGAAAATAACAAAACTCTGTACAAGGATTAGATTCAAGGTTTTAACAATATCCTAGAAGACTAAATCATTATAGCATAAGCTTTGGAAAATAAAAATCAGAATGTATAATAGTGGGAAATTCATTGCATTGTAACCAATGTATGTTTGTTTTAACACAAATTTGAGGCAAATTTGGAATTAAACCATCATGTCAAGGCATAAAAAAAACGTCAATATTGGTAGCTATACTCAAGGAAGAGCCCTCATTACCAGTTGAGTCCTAGATATAATAATAATAGCATACCACCTTCCGACTTCATGGGGCCCACAATCTCCATTTTTTTTAATGGCCATGGTGATATATTGTTTTCCCTCTTGCCTCTCTAGTCACACAAGTACCAATCCTCTTATCTAGTTCCAGTGAATGAAACAACCTATTGACTAGTTGTTTGACAAAACCACAATGTTGTTTCGATTGTAATTTAAGCAAAAGAGTCGTGAAACGGGTGGCTCAATACAACTAACACGTAGGTGCATTGCCATCTGTCAACTATACACATACACTATCCATTTGTCAGTGAAATGTCAAGTGGCCTTTTCTTCATTCTCATCTATGATTTTGGACAATAAATAATTTTTATTTAAAACTTTAAAAAATCAACTTTTTTTTATAGCACACTTTAATCACCCTCATTTAACTAAGTTGTACATTCTAAACATTTAATAACAAAGTTCTATTTATTCTGGTAGAGTACTTTCTGTCCCATCAAATGCAACTGGATTTTATGTTGCTGCAATGTGTATACACTGCAGATGATGCGCATATTATATTCACTTTGAACTGAAGGGTTGACCCTAAAAAATGAAGACTCTTTTAATTATTTTAATTATTATGCACTCTTTCCATCCGCTTTTGCCCACATATTTATAACAGACCCTTTTTTCTTTCACTTCTTTAAAAATTTCAAAAATATACATCTTCTTTGAGTGGGTTGTAAAAGATAGTATAATTTTTTTTTATGCAAATGTGATCCGGAAATATATCTAGCCATACATCTTTGAAAGCCTATTATTATCGTTTGACTCCAAGAGCTCTTTACCATTATTTTTAGACAAGGCACGAGTTAAAATGATAATACAGTGAAGTTTTCATTCTCAAGTGAGTTTTAAGGATTGACTCTTCATTATTTAATAAAAGTGAGCTACTATGACAAATCCTTATGCTCTTAACTAAAAAAATTATGCATATCACATGTGAAAAATGATATACTATAAATATAAAACTTAAAAATGATATACTATAAACATAAAACTTAAAATGAACTCAGAATATTTGGTCATTAGATTTTCAATAGAGATGCATGGGTGAATTCATATTATTGTTTTTCTGATTATACTGTAAATTTTGATCATCTTAAAATGAACTAAAAATATTTGGTCAGTAAATTTCCAATAGAGGCATGGGTACCATAAATTTTGATCATATCAAAGCATTAATAGGGTGGATTCAAATTCTAGTTTCTTTTATTACCATGGTAACGTAAATTTTGATCATCAAACCATTAATAGTTTAGATCTTATAATCATAAGTTAAAAACTAATAATGCAAACGTTAATTTGTTAATCTGCTAAATTATATTACTTCATTTTTATTTATTTATTTAGATGGTTATACAATTATGAATCACAATGAATGTGTCTTTGTTAGTTTTTATAGCAAATAATGCATGCATTAGTTATGCATTAATAGCATGCGTTAGTTATGCATTAATATGCTATATTACTGGAAAAATTCATGAAAACCTAGGGTTGCAAATTTTAATTATGCTAAATTGTAAATTTTAATTTAGATGGTTGATGTTCATTTTAAATAAGAGTAGATACAACTGTGAATCACAATGAATGAGTTGTGCGCTATCTCAAAGAGGAGATGACAATATCTAAAATGTATATATAAAACTTAAAACTTGTATATGATATACTTGTTGTAGTCTCTCGGAGTTCAAACTTCAACACTTCAAGACACACGTTTGTTTTCATTGCAACATTTATTTTCACTTTAAATATCAAACTTTACCCATGAAAATCCAAGAATCAATATATAATAGAAAAGTGGAGCGTACATGTTGTAGTCTCATAGAGTTCAAACTTCAACAAAAGTTTGTTGTCATCGTAGTGTTTATTTTCAATTTAAATATCAAAACTTTACCCATGAAAATCCAAGAATCACAATATAAGAGTGTCTCAATTATATGATATATGTGCCTTCGTCTCAATTATATGATATGTGTGCCTTATTCCGATGGAGTCCAAACTTCAACAAACATTTGTTGTCATCCCAACGYTTATTTTCAATTTAAATATCGAACTTGACCCATGAAAMTTCAAGAATCACAACATTCCCTTTTCAAACCAAAAAATGATGAAGTTCAAACTTCRACAAATGTTTATTGTCATAGCTTTTCAATTTAAACATCAAACTTGAACRATGAAAATCCAAGAATCACAACATTCCCTTTCAAACCAAAGTTTTCTCACAATTAACAGAGACTTACRACTCTTTGCAATTCYCCTCGTTTAAAATGTARCTTACTCAATAACTTTATAACAAAGTCCATTTATATAACAAAGTCCATTTATAGATACATTTTAAATTAGTAAAAAAGACAARCATATGTGACAAGTGMAATTACCCTGTCTTTTAAACTCTTTAAACTAGAAGGCATCAYTTCATTCACTCATTGCYCTAAGCTAAATAGAAGCACACCTTAGTTCCAACTTGAATATACTTGCCTCATGCTCCCACACCTTAGTTCCAACATAAACATCCTTGCCTCATGCTCCCACACCTTAATTCCAACATAAACATCCTTGCCTCATGCTCCCACACCTTAGTTCCAACATAAACATCCTTGCCTCATGCTCCCACAACAATGATTATTTATTGGCCCGTTTAACACATGGGGTTGCTTACTAATAACGAGACCTACCTTTTAGTGTCATGAAGCCTTGCATTTCAAATTATCCATCCATGGAAAAGACTTTAGGTACACCTATAATCATTGAAAACCCAAATCTTTGTAAAGTTTTTTCTTAGCTTTCTTGGGTTTGGTGGGAAATAAAAGAAGCAGGTGCTTATCTTTATCTTTGGACTTTTGTATTTTGCTTTCTTCACTTAAATAAATAATAAAGTTTGACACACGTTTGTTTTCGAAATTTGAATGTTTCAAATGAAGAAGACAAAAGAAAGGTTAGGTTGAATGTGTGATGGAGAGCATTATTGTGTGTACTATCAAAACAAATATTAAAAAAAAAAAAAAAAAAAATTGAAGTTTAAATGTTTATGTTAATGACCACTCAAGTCATCTATCTTATGTGCACGGGGTGTCCGTATAAGGATGAGAGGTGTCATGCACCAAGGGTACTTGGTTTAGAATTATTATCGTATATAAATATTATTTTATATTCATTTTTAAGGTTTCTAAAAGAAATAGACTAGGGTTTCATTTTCTATTTTATTTTATTTTCGTTATAACTAAAATAAATTGTAAAATTTTTAAGTTCGCGTCTAATTTTATTATGATTTAAGAGTTATATAATGTTAATTTAATTTTTACTGATTAAAATTATTAAAAATTTAATTAAAATTCTTAATCTATAACAAATTATTTTTATAGATTACCAAATTTTAAGTTATTTCGTTATAAAAATCATTTATAGAAAAACAAATATCTTAATAATCTAGTTCTAATAAAAAAGACTTGAAAAGAAAGATGGCAATTAATTAGGTGTAATGCATAATAAGTTTTATAAGCATGTGAAATTGAATATACAAGGGGTTTGGGTTACAAATAAGAAAGGGAATTGGTTTTATCAAAATAAAGATAATAAAGTAATGAATATTATTATGTATATCCACAATACAAATATTTAAATTAAAAATTATATAGTTGAACTTTATGGATTGAAATGTTCACACATGATATGATTGTGTAGATCTCATAATACAAATATTTTGTTAATAATGAAACTAAAAATTCTATAGTTAGAATTTACCAAAGCTCATGGATTTAAATGGTCACATATCGTTTGACCATGTACACCATATGATGATATTGACGTGTTGAAACGGTATTCTCTTACCCTTTTCATTATTTGAAAAGGGATAAAAAAAAAATTAATTATCCAACCTTCGGAGTGAGTGATTAATAAATTAAAGATTTTTTTAGTTATTAAATAGACTTTTAATTAATATGCCAAATAATGTTTTGAATGACTCTAATAACAATTATATTATGGAAATAGCTTCTTAATTAATGTGTTACATAATTATTTAAAGTTGAGATTAAATAATATTATTGAAATTATTTCAATAAGGTAAATTATTAATGTATAATTTATATTTTATTAATATATTATTGAGTGCTTTATAATCTAAAATTGTTTAATTAATATTTATTATGTTAAGTAATGTTTATATAAAATGAAGAAGTAAATTGAAATTAGCAAAATAAAGCATATATCATCAATTATTACAGTTTGGTCTTGTATTGAATAAGGACTTTTTGAGAAAAGCGATCATCTCAAGGTTCTTTTAGCTCAAGCATGCTTAATCATGTAGTTTTTCCTTATAGCCAAATCCATTTAGCTTGCTACTCCATTTGCAAAACCTTAATAAGTATTGTGCGTAATGAATATTAAGTTGACTCTTCAAGATCCCCCGGATGGGCTGACACGTAGCACAGGGGAGGCCACACAACCCCCATGCGAACCAAGCCATAAATATGGTTAGCCGCCACCCCAAGTCTCATTCTCGGATGGAGGACGATCATAAACGCACACAGGGGACAGAGGGACAACTCCCTCGCACGGGTTTAATGGCACCCTCACTAAGTAATGGCAGGGGGATGACGACATGTACGAGAGGAGGTTGCGCAGTCTTATCAACCCCTTAGATATTACTCTAGGTTGGCCATGGTATTATTTACTTGGTTTCTTTGCTCTGTCGAGGCTCCGCTCTGCAATCCGGCTTTGGGTCTCTCAAACTTCTCTGGCCTCATTCTTAGAGCTCTCTGGTCTCCATGCTTCATCATGCCGCGTGAGAGAGGGAAATCCAGGAGGGGATCATCCTGATACTGTTATGTTGCAAGGCAGAGGCGCCTGCGTGAATTGAAGAAGGCTTCCTCGATAGCTCAGAAGTAACAAATCAATACGCCGACGACGCCTCTAATGGCCTACGTGGAGGAGGAATTTCTGGAGGAACCAATTCAGGTTCCACCCGAATTCCTCCTATACACGATCTCGGATTCCGAGGATAGACCCAACACCAACACTACAACAATGGATACAATGACAACCATGGAGGGTACCACTTGCATAGTACAGGAGGAAACCCACGCGAAGGCCAACCCAACTAAGCCCCTATTGCCCAACCCAAACATGGTATGCAACTAGAGTCCACCCAACCTCTTCACTCCGGAGCACTTGGAGCTCATCTTTAAGATGAGGAGCTACATGATGGAGAAGCTCCACCAGAATACCCTTATCAGCAACAGGCTCGACATGTTGTTCGATGCCTTCTCGAACGTGTTTTTCAAATAGAGGTGTCTGACCTACACGCAACCCTTTGCACTCACACCTAGCGACGACACTCCTCATGGCGACTCCTCAGATGGAAATTTCCACTGTTCAAACAACCCTCCTAATGTTTAAGGTTTCTCAACTCTCTGGGCCTCACTTGCATGGAAATGGGATTTTTTTTCTTGTCTTCCTGCTTAGGATTTTTGTTTCGTTTGTATTTTCAATTTCTGAATGTATGTCCAGACAGAGCTATCAGCATTATCAACTGCCACTTGCTCTGGTTTCCAACTATATGGCGAAGCGAGTGGCGGTTGCTACTTTTAGCCATAAGTATAACCGATTGCCACCTGTTTTGGTTTACAATAGTTTGGCAGAACGGGTGGCAAGTCTGTGAAACAGTTATTTTTTGTACAGTGACAATGAATTAATCAAGTAATACAACTTTTTTTATTTACCAAAAGAAAAAAGTAGACTCTTCAAGATCATGAGAAATTGGTCATATCATGAATGGTCATGGTTTATGGATCATGCATTAATGACTTACCCTCAACAAATAGCTCCAAAATGATATTTCATATATTGAATTGTGAAAGCCCCCAATGTTGCAACAACTAGGTGGTTGTGAGCAAATCTTTAACTAACATGTCAATGAATAATCTTAAAAGTTCAAGCATTGTGTATCAACGAGGCATCCATATTGACTAAACTAAACACCAATAACAATTAGCCAATTGAGGAGGAATTATAATCAAATATATTTCAATTATTAAATAGTCTATTGACCAATGCACTAAGAATTTGATGTTAAATGATCAAATCTTAATGCACAATAATATATTTGCTATGATTAAATTATAGGTAGCCATGAAAGTGAATTAGAACCATAAATATTTCACTTATTAAATGGGTCTTAAACCACAATGTAACTAGGAATGATTTTAAAATGTCATGTATGACAAGAGTTTTTTTTAATAGAAACATATATATTATATTAGAAAGGGCCTCGATTTCTCAAAAAAAGGCCAAAATTACAGAAGTTCCATACACAGAAATTGTATAAAAAAATATTGATGTTTCTAGCCCTATTCCTGCATGTAAATTATGTTTTAAACTATTGTTGATTATACAAAAGTGCCAAGGAAATATGGTTACGAAAGAGCAGAGTAAGTACAAAACTTTTCTAACCATGCAAACTAGTGTAGATGTAAGTTTGTGTCTACCTGATTCTGTTGCTGAACCTCCATCTCCTGGGCTGCATTTGGATCTGGATTTTCTGCTTGTCCTGCTACTGGAACGTGAGGCACAATTGGATGTTGATATGGATGGAATGCCTCATTTGAGGCTCTGGATTCTGTAGAATTAGTGGGTTGATTTGGCTCCTGGACTCCATGTTGATGTTGAGACCGACAAATAGAGTGTATGAGGGAAGAATTTCTGTTAACCGTGCGCATTACAAGGGCCATTTCTGCATTGTGTTGTTGCTCCTCAGCCTGGAGCTATTGAACTTGGTGCTCGATCTGCAACTTGAGTGCAATTTCCTATTGTTGAGTCTGCATTTGATCATGGAGCCTGCCTATGGAGCATTCTAAACACTGGCATTCTCTCTCTGTCTCGACGCCACATGATTACATGGAGAAGATGGTCGGAGAGCCAAATGTGCCAAGGATTGAATTGATAACCAACAATGCCTCCACATTTGTAATTCGGACGCGTTCCTTTCCAACAGACAAAGAAAATCAAAGGCAAAAGGTCGCGGAGGGTGGATGCCAAAGCCATGTTGAAGGTGGAAGTAGAACCACGTGAGTAGTTGACGGAAGGTGAGGTTATGACTGTGTACCTTTGAAATCTCCAAGTCGTGCAAAGAAGGATGCATAGGGGGTTCAAGGTACAAAGTACCATTGCTTACGTTGGGGAGTATCAGAAATGCCCATTCGAAGCATGAGGGGGGACGTATGAGAAAAAGGGCATCATTCACAAGAAAGGACGACACACAGAGGGAGAGGAGGGCACATGTTGGAGTAAAGAGGTTGGATAGGAGGAGGGTGTCGCGCTACAAAAAGTTCATAAGGGGTGACCTTATTGGTGCAAATTGCTTAGGGGATAGAGACATGGCTAATTGAGGAGTTTAGTCTAAGCTGCCCGGTTGCAAGTGATTTTGCTTCTTTGGCGAGGGAGTCAACAATGGTGTTTTGAGTTCTATACACATGGTAATAGAAGACTTTGTCAAATTTGTGTTCCAGGTCTTTGATTCGAAGAAGAATTTTGGAGATGTTGGGGTGCACGATATTGAGAGATTTATAGAGTCCCCTTATGATCAAATCATAATCGCCAATAACCGTGAACCTGATAGATCTATTTCTTGGAATAAGGCGAAGTCCCGTGAATGTTGTGAGGACCTCTACGTGGTTATTAGTGGCTTTCCCTAGTCCCCAAGCAAATTCCAAAACCTTGTTTCCTTCGAAGTCGAAGACAACCCCCCCGCACCTACCGCCCCCATGTATGACAAAAGTTATAACCAACATCTTTTAATGATTAAATAAATCCTTAATAAATACACTAAAAAATTATCTTAAAAGATCAAACCTCGATACTTTGACAAAGCATCCAAGATAACTAAACTAAAATACCAAAGTAATTTTGAAAAGGTCCTTAATCAAAATATCAATGAATGATTTAAAAAAAATCAAACTATTATGATTAAATTAAAAAACTTAATAATTAAATAAACATTTATTATAATTAAATTATAATTCTTAATAACTAGATAACCATGCACTCTTGGAAGTATAACATATGTGAATTAACACATTTATTATAACTAAATTATAATACTTAATAGCTATAAGTGAGGGAAGCATAGACTTTTCAATTATTATACCTGCCGATAGGCATGGTATATAGCTTTGAGTTAGGCTTGACTTTCTATTAGTT
>ML824494.1:18714-32145 GCA_009831015.1 Picea engelmannii | reverse complement strand
TTAAACTTAAATATAAGTTTTATTTTTATATTACAAATTTTGAGTGTTAACCTTAAATATAAGTTTGAGCGTTTTACAATGTATAATCTAAATGTTTTATGAAATTGAGTTTTTTTAAGATCATTCAAAATAATGTGAAGGGATATTGGTTATTATACCTGCCGTTTGCGGTGGTATATAGTATTGGATATGCTATTGATCGTCTATTAGCTGGGGTTTGACTGGGAAAGTAGTACCAAAATGCACAGTCAAAGTAAGGGAGATGGAGGCGAACCAGGCGAACCAAGATCCCTTCTTATCGTTTTCTCCTGATCTCTTGGATCTCCTAGTTCTACCCTGGAGACCCTCACTGGGTTGCGGGTCTTCGTTTTCTTAAACAACCTTTGTCACTACCTTTTTTCTTCACTGCGTTGGTCGGTACCAGTTTCTCAGTTTATAGAGGCCTTCCGCGTTGTGACTGTCCTTCCCTGTCTCGCCTTTTGTCTTCTTGTCCAACTACTGATCAATAGGGTCTTCTTATCCCTGATTGGCTCTACCTTCACTGACCAGCAACTGATTATCCTACAGCCTGTAGGCCCCCACTTTCGTTATCTCCCCACTGGCCCGCACTCACCATTTTTCGCTGCCTTGTCTTTTACTAAGTGGACCTGTTGTTGGTCGCCCAACTTTTTATCATGGACTCACTGACAAACTTTCTGATGAAGCCTTCTGACGAACTAATCTGGCAACAGGTGGGTCTATTTGATAAAGCAGATTCCCTCGAATCCAACCTGCAACACTTTCCCCCCAAGCCATCCTTTTCAAATAATCCTTCTGTTCCCACCATGTCCCCTGTTGAACTAGCTTCTCCCTCACTGACAGAAACCAGTGCACCGAAAAGCGCTCCACCTATCCCTGACAGGCCCCTCCCTGCTTCCAACTCCTCCCTACTTCACGTTCGCGATAGTCGTCCTACCCTCCAGGACGCTCTCAAAGTCCCCACCTCATCTCGCAGAGCTTCCCACAGTCGAAAGGAGTGGAAATCTAATAGAAGATCAACGTGCTTGGTGCTGGGCGACGGTGTGGGCTTAGAAGATCTTTGCAAGATGTCCACCTGTGCACTGGTGGGCCGGGTCTCCTACAAAAGCTTGAGCACTCAACCCCTAGAGGACTGGATAAAGATTAAGTGGTTACCTCTCTTAGGTTATTCACCGGAAGTACTCTACCTCAAAAAAGGTTGGCTTTGTTTTCATTGTAAGTCACCAGAGGACGCTTCTCTGTTACTTTCTTCTTTGTGGGCCTACGGTGGTAGCAACCTTATGCTCAAGCGCTAGAGACTGGCCTTCAATCCGGACACTGATTTCTTCCAACTCAGACATTTTTGGGTGCTTCTCCCGGGCCTTCCACTTCATCTCTGGAATGAAGGAGCCTTTAGAGATATAGGCAACTCCCTAGGCAAGTTCATAGCTCTGGACACACAGTCTCTAAATAGTCCTTTGAGGAAAATGGGCAGAGTTCTGGTTGAGATGGACATAACTGCTGGACTGCCGGAAACAATGGAGATCAAATGGAGAGGACGGAAACTTCTACAGGACCTGGACTATCTCGGGCTCCCTTTCCGTTGCAACCTTTGCCGTGAAACTGGCCATCTCCGTCGATCTTGCCCTGGTAAGTCTTCGATCAACTCCTCTGAAGATGCCGACCTACACCTAAAGCCTCCCGACTACATGGATGCAGACCCATCCCTTGCTTACTTGGACACGCCCTCCGATCCTCCCTCTCTTCCCTTACCTGGGCAAGCTGAATCTCTGATGTACAAGCTGAACCAGCTCTGTCCTTCTCTCTTTAATTCTCTTTCTGTTGCTGAGAAGGAAACCAATAATAGCTTCCATTGGCTCTCTTCCACCTGCATTGCAAAGTCTCCCCCCCCAGAAGCTGCGTTGCCCCAATCACCTGCCTTTTCTGCCCCCTCTACTCAATGCCCCCTTCCGACTATTGTTGACACTGCAGAGCTCCCTGCCTCTTCCCTCTTCTTGCCCCCCCTTCCTTCTTTGCTTCCGGCCATGCAGCCAAGTCCTCCTTTTTCCTCTATGGAATCGGAAGCTTCCCTATCGGTGCTTCCAAGTTATAGATAGACTGAGGATGATGATGAAAACCTCTTGGCTGCGCTACACTCCTCGACTTCTTCTATCTTTCTCCTGGACAACACTTCACAGTTACCAGTATATCGGGGTAAAGAACTCATTACTCATGCTGCAGAGGATGGCACGTCTTCCTCACAACACACTGAAAAAGATGTCAAAGCCTTTGCTTGGTCGCGAGGCATTGGTACTGAACTCTCCCCTCTCCAGACACGAAGTTCCAGAAAGAAAAAGGAGCTATTGAGCTCCCAACAAACTACTTCTGTCATTCCCACTCAGGACGGTAAGGCCCTTAGAGCAATGAAGGCCTTGGCACGATCTAAGTAATGATTGTGCTCTCCTTAAATATACGAGGGATCGGAGGCACCCCCAAGGCTGCTTTATTCCGAAGACTGCTGGAGCGATCGAAGCCCGATGTCATCTTTCTCCAAGAAACCCTCTCGGCTGATCATAAAGCCAGAGATTTTGTGCATCAATTTTGCACTTCTTGGGTCACTGCGGCCGTAAATTCCATAGGAAATTCCGGTGGCTTGCTGGTGGCATGGGATCCCAGTCTTTTTGATCTGAGACCCTTCCTGTCGAGTGGGGGCATTCTGTTGTTAGGCTGTTGCTCAACTTCAAAGCAGGAGGTGGCGTTACTAAACATCTACGGCCCCTGCTTGGACAGACCGTTGTTCTAGTCACACCTGGCAAATAGTGGTCTTCTTTCCTTACCGAACCTCATTATTGGCGGTGATCTAAACATCATTTTATCGGCAGACGAAAACTGGGGAGGATCCTTCTTGCTGGGTCCTACCGAAGCCTTCTACAAAGAGCTCTTCACCTCCAACAATCTGATCGATGTCCTGCCGACCCGTCTGGTTCCTACGTGGCAAAATGGGCGGTCTGGACCTGACGCTATAGCCAGACGATTGGATCGTTTCCTTGTTGCTGATGGTTTCTTGTCATCTACTGGATTACCAACCTCATGGGTGGAGTTCCCTTTCGTTTCAGACCATGCTCCTATCCTCCTTCAACTGAGGCTTCCAGCGCTACACCGATCGCCTCCGTTCAAGTTCAACCACCATTGGCTTTCGTCTGCTGACTACTCTGTTTTAGTCCACTCTGTTTGGATGGATCCTTGTTTCCTATCTGAAGAAAACCCACAACTGCGCCTCGTTTGGAAACTGAAAGTCCTCAAATCAAAGTCAAGAACTTGGTACCGTGAAAAAAAGGCAACGGAAAAGTCTCGTTTACTTAAGCTGGAGTCTGAGATTATTCAACTCATTCTCAACTCTACTACTTCCGCCTTGACTGTGGAGGAGTCAACTAGTCTAAAGTTGCTTGAAACTAACAGAGCCTCCATTCTTCGTGCATAGGAGAATAGATGGAGACTTCGCAGCCGTGCAACCTGGTTAAAGAGTGGAGATTCAAACTCCAAATTCTTCCACAAAGTTGCTAGTTACAACAGAAACAAAAAGCTTATTTGGTCTATTAAAAGCAACGGGGATGGGTTTATTCGTGGGCAAGATGCTTTAAAGGACGAGGTCGTCTCGCATTTTAAACATTTGTACAAAGCCACCTGCAACAACAACCTCCTGGAAAAGGTTTCTACGGCCAACCTATTCCCTCATTTAGTCTCTGCAGACGAAGCCGCTGACCTCTACAAACCTGTCTCACTTTCCGAGCTTAAAGACATACCGTTACACTACAAAACAGAGAGGAGTCTTGGGCCTGATGGTTGGACGACATAATTCTTCATTTTCTTCTTTGATCTCGTAGGAGTGGATCTCCTCCAAATGGTGGAAGACTCTCGTATCAAAGGTAAGATTTTTAGAAGCCTTAATTCCACCTTCCTGGTCTTGATTCCGAAAGAAAACAACTCGCTCTCCTTCAATGACTACCGGCCGATCTCCCTGTGCAACCTCATCTATAAGGTAATCTCAAAAGTCATCTGTAACCGAATCAAGCCCTTTCTTGGAAGGAGTCTCTCAGCGGAACAACTAGGATTCTTGAAGGGCAGAAGAATCCAGGATGCTATTGAAGCAGCGCACGAATGCATCCACAACATCAAGCAGAAAAATTTAAAGGCACTGATCATGAAACTCGACCTCAAAAAATCTTTTGACAACATAGATTGGGAGTCTTTGAGACTAGTTCTACATTCAGTGGGCTTTGGTGACAAGTTCAATAATTGGATTCTGTCCTGTGTCACCAGTGCTAATTTCGCAGTGATGATCAATGGAGAGGCAACAAGTTTCTTCAAAAGTGAGAGGGGGCTCCATCAGGGATGCCTACTCTCCCCCTACCTCTTTATCTTGATAATGGAAGGCCTTAGCTTTCTCCTCTCTAAAAGATTCACCGAGCACCACATTTGTGGCATAAAGGTTTCAAATTTCATTAAGATCGCCCATCTTATGTTTGTCGATGATGTTCTTCTCTTGACGAAAGCTGATCTTGCGGAGTGGTTAGTAATCCAAGATGTGCTTCAACTTTTCTGCTCTGTTTCAGGATTATCCATAAATTACTCTAAATCCTCCGTCCACTACTGGGGTCTAACTGATGCCGAACTCCTTCTCCTTAAAGACTCCATCCCCTTCACCTTTATTAACCTGAGCGAAGGCTTCATATATCTTGGATTCCAGCTGAAGCTGGGAGCCTCCTCACCTGGAGATTGGCGATGGCTAGTGGCACTTTTTTAACGAAGAATTGGTTTTTGGTGCAACAAATGGCTGTCCTTGGGCAGACGCTTAACCCTGGTAAAATCGGTGCTGGAAAGCCTAGCTGTTTTCTGGATGACTCTGGAGCGAATTCCAAATAAGATTATCATTATTCTTCGAAGGCTCTCATTTAATTTTCTGTGGAATGGCCAAGCTGGCAAACACTGTTCTCATCTTTGTAGCTGGGTTTCACTGTCAAAACCTCGAAGGGCAGGGGGCTGGGGTCTCAAGAACATCTCCACCTTCAACACGGCCCTCCTGGCTAGCTCGTTCTGGAGAGCAGTCACACACGACAACATTTGGCACCAAATCATTCTTGATAAATACCTGGGCTTCCTGTCGCTTCTCAATTGACTTCAAAAGTCTTCGTTCCAGCTGAAGAGGGCTTCTCCCTTTTGGAAGGGCCTGGTCGCTTCCTCACCGGTGATACTCGATTGGCTCTATTGGAAGACTGGCTCGGGAAATGAGATTTGCATTGGCAGGGACAAGATCCTCGGGTTGGGGGATCAATCGCTACTCACACCCACTCTAAGATCGCAGCTCTTGTCTTTAAACATTTTGTATCTTGCACAGATTAGAGTTACGACCGACGTCCTCCCTCTTCTGGACAGATGGATGGGAAGCGACGATCTGTTCTTAAGTGGACCGAGTGCCACAGAATGGAACTTTTTTACTACTGCACTCAAAAGCGTCGGCGTCTCTCTTACTGAAGAGCCAGATTCTTTACTGTGGGCTGATGGGGATGCCATGGGCATCATCACGGTTAAAAATATTCATGCTGCCCTCCTTCAACAGCTGAACCTCGACGCTGATCATTCGTGGTTTCTACAGTTGTGGAAATGGGCGGCCCCACTAAAACTCAAACTCTTCATCTGGCTTGCTGGAAAAGAGAAAATTCTCTCCTGGGACGTGCTCCGACGGAGAGGCTGGGAGGGCCCTGGGATCTGTCTACTTTGCAGTCGAGCTTCAGAGGACATCCACCATCTCCTGGTACACTGCGTTTTTACTAAGGAGGTATGGAATCGACTGCTCAAGCACTTTTCTCTTTCATTTTCCTGGAGCGACATCTCCATCTTGGACTGTTTTACCTTGTGGTCCACACAAAAATCTGCTCCGCTTTGTTTGGCTGTCCATGTCTGCTGGCAGATTTGGATAGAACGGAACAAAGCGATTTTTGAGAATCGCCCTCCTTCCTTGCCTGCTGTTGTTCACAGAGTTTTGGCCTCCTTCTACTGGAAACCGTTGACGGTAAAGTCCTTCCCTTACAAAGCTTGTGATTTTAAGATGGCTGAAGGGTACACTCTAGCTTGTTTCGATGGAGTTGCACAGTCAAATGGCTTATGTTGTGGGGCTGGAGGCACCTTCAAAAACCATCCGTCGAGGATCACAAAGTGGTTCATCAATTGTGGAGTGGGTACAAATACTAAAGCCGAACTATTGGGTTTATGGGCCTCCCTCACTCTAGCTTCCTTTTGGTCTATCAATCACTTACATGTCCTTGGTGACTCGAGAGTTATTATTGACTGGATAACTCAAAAATCCAAGCTTCATTCTGTCCACATCGAATGCTGGAAGCAAAAAACGCTGGATCTGTCCAAACACTTCACCGACATCAACTTCCACCACATTTCCAGATCACACAATAGGGAGGCGGACGCTCTCTCAAAGAGGGCCCTAAATGAAGTGGTAGGGAGACTCTCGGTCTACCACTGTGATAGAGGGATAGAGAGTCCTATTTCCTCCATTAATATCTTTGAATGGTGATGGCTGTCCCACATTGCAATAAATAGTTGACAGTTCATTGAAAGTTTGATTGCTTGATTCACTTTCCAGTCTTCTCTCCGTTTTGCTGGCCTATCTCGATTGTTCTTGATTGTAATGGTCCCCCACTGCTAGTGCGCCGACCACGTTCCAAGCTTGCTGCAGCTTACTTTGTTAACGAATTTATACCCTATATAAATTTGAGAAAATTTTTTCTTGGAAAAAAAAAAAAAAGTTGGGGTTTGACCAAAATAGTTTTGAGCATTTTTAAAGGTATAACATTACAATTTGATTTTTTTAATTATTTTAAGACATTTTTCTAAATTGTGATTAGTTGTTCAAATGCATCTCTTATTGCCGTGGCTGCGTAAGGATCTTCAACGGCTGCGGAAGGATCTTCATCTTCCTTTAATGAGATGAGGCTCAACGTCCTTTAATGAGATGACGTCTCGACACATGCGGTGGATTCAATACAACTATTGTTTTATTTTATTATACCTGCATAGCAGCAGGTATACGCTGCCATGCAACCTTGTTAAATTAGTTGTTAATTAACGCATAAAAAGGTCTTCAATTAGTTACGTTAAAATTAAAAAGAAAATTTCCTCTATTATTATGATTTATAATAAGGGAATAGAGTCAATCTATCAATTCTAATAGTTATTCTATATATAATACTATTTAGCTTACGCTAAGTTCACAATCGAGATCCAAGAAATCAATGATCAAGGTCAGAATAAATGAATTCCGTATTTCCCAACAAGCAAGTCTTATTAGCAGAACTTATGTGAATAATGCCTTGCCCTTCAGGTCTAGGTTGGTCACTATTTAAATATGGAAATAGTGGGCAAGACCTCTATTAATAGTCCTCCCTTGCCACTATTCATTTACCTAGCCTTGACTCCATAGGAGTTCAGGCGCTTGACTCCTATTTATAGGAGTTCATGCCATTAAAAAGAAAATTTCCAAGTAAAATTAAAAGAAAGAAAAAATTCTAGCTATGTCCACACAAGTACTCTGATGTGATTTAAAACTATTTCTAGTGGGTTCATGAACCGTATGAAAACCTACTTACATAACAATAACATTATTAACGTACCTACTTACATAACAATAGCATTATTAACGTGGGCTTGTTTATGGGTAAATTGCATAACAATTGCACATTAAAGGATTGGGTTTAAGTAAACTTTTGTGCACATAGAAATGAAGAAAGAATCTTGAAACAGGACACTACCGAGTAATGTCGCTAACCATTTTTTCATTTTTCCCTCTTTAAAAAAATAAAAAAATAACTCTCATCTCATACGATAATGGCATGGTTAGAGAAGTTAAAAGAAAAGACGAAGGGTCGACATTGGGTGTGATTAGACCATGGTTATGGTTAGAGGGGTTAAAAGAAGAACCACGGTTATGGTTAGAAAGGTTAAAAGTCCACATTAGTCCTAGGATTTAAGACCATATTTAAATAATTTGCCCTCGCAAACATGCCTTATAATCTACTCATTTTCAGCATTCTTGTTGTGTGAGTTGAAACTTCCCCGGTTTGCCGGTTATCCTTGCCTGTGTTGTCGCGCTAGAAAAACCTACACAGAGGACTGATAGATTGATTCATTGTGAGTGTGGGTGCATGGTGTTGCATGGCGTTATTGTCAGGGATTTCATCTGCTCACAAGCCATAAAGTCTCTCAAGACATCTCTATGGGCAGATTCATCAAGTGATTGGGCTTCAGTATTATTCTTGGTCGAGGTTTGGATCTCATTTTCTCTGAAAAAAATACATTAAAAAGGGGCATTTTGCTACAATTGATTTGAAGAGGTGTGGGTTGCTGTTGGGTTTTTCAATTTGATATCTGCCGTGTATTGTGGGGGAAGGGGAGGGGAATCCGTGCAGGCGAGGGTTGGAATGTCTGAAGAGAAATCGAGGGAGATAAAGACCGGAAGGAAGATCCCCGGGCTTCATAGGCCTGAGAATACGACATTGTTCAAGTAAGTTTTCTTTGTAAATTTTTCAGATTTGACACTAGAGGGTTGAAAACCTGGCCAGAAAAAGGGCACAGAACAGCTCTAGGATGGCTGGATTCGTTAAAAGATTTCTGGGTCGTCTAGGAACGCTGTTTGTCAAGGAAGAAAACAATGAAAAGCAACAGCAGCCCCCTGTTTCTGTTAACGATTGTGTTAAGCCTTCTCAGGGCTTCAGTGTAAAGATTGCAGTGCCAGCTGATTCTGTGCCTCAGGGTCCAGTTGTTTGCCAGTGCTTATCAGGTGATGGTGGCGTGCAGGTATGTTTCTATTTCATTTGCAAAATTTTGATTGTTTTCAACAGAATTTCTGCAATTCTATGTAGCTTTGAGATGTTTGAAATTTTAACAAATTTCATGGTAAGCTGTAATTTGTTTCCCTCTGCCTAGGCTGAAACTTCCAGGTAAATTGACCCAAATCCATGACCTGACGAATTGCATCCTTCAAACTATTAAGTCTTCCGGGGTAGTCAAAGGCGAAAAGAGCCATGGATATCAGTTTGCACGCGGACTGAGGGTGATGCCACCTAAATGCAGCTTTTACCAAACCCCATAGTTCTCTACAGTTTTTTCCCGATATTGAGCTGGTGGAGTTCAGGCGCAAACATGATTCGTTGTTTATTAGGCACCCACACTCTCACCGTGGCTTAGGAGATCCGCGCTGGCACCGCCACGATTCCTATAATTTTAACACCTTTAAAAAAGTATTAATATTGAGTTTCAGTAAATTCAATAATTCAATAGAGTTCCATAATAACCCATAATGAATTGTAATTTGTCTATGCTAAGATGTTGCACTGAGTTTTGGGTAAAGACAAGAGGGGGGGGAGGGGTGAGGAGTCTCAGGACGGCTATACAGTATCCCTTCTTTCCCGGGAACACGTATGGCAGTGCGTGTGAGTGAGAAAGAGAGCATGAAACATACAACAATACCCTTCTTGATTTCGTTAAAGGACACATATGATATATCGATTGATGATAAAAATGGGCAAGGACAAAGTCCAATCATTACTGCCCCAGTGCCACCATCTCCACTGCTAGTCACTTGAAGTTTCAACCCACCAGAAAATTAATAAATTATTTCTCTCCAAGGTTTCGAAGCTCAGAAACTACTACTCTAAGGCTCTCTAAAGCTGGCCACAATCTTTCTGTTCTGATATTGTGTCTTGAAACTTTTAAAGCAAGAAGTGGCAGCTGATATAAAGTGAGAACACAAAACTTGGTTGAGTAACTCGAGATACTGCTTGATCAGCAACTTAGCAGTTAAGTTAGAGTTAGTTTTTTTTCTTTTGTTTAAAACTTTAATGCGGATGTTGTGACTGGTAGGACATAGAAGATCCTCATTGCGGATATGACTGGTAGGACATAGAAGATCCTCAATGCGGATATGACTCGTAGGACATAGATCCCTTGCAACTCTTCGAAGATGCCAGTGCAAGGTCAAAGGAGTGAAGAGGGATAACATTCATATCTTACAATTATTTATATGGCTATAGGTGCGATCTAGATTTGGGATTTTGATATCATGCTATTGTATTTAATATTCCATATGTATAACTCATATAGGTAGTTGAATTTCTCTTAATAGTCATGCCACCTGCCAAAGGGAAAATGCCAAGGATGAAGCTTAGCCTTTCTCCTTTGCAATTTAGTCATATCACTTTTGCTTGTAGTCCGATTACATTCAGGATAAGAAATAAACTAAAACGCATGCCATAACTGTTATAATCAGAGTTACGAAAACCTTTCTTCAAAATATTGCTTTTGATAAATTCCTAAATATCATTTTTTATTATTTAAAGTCTTTATTTATTTTGAAATTACTTATCTGATGTCTTTTTCCAAAATGAAGCTTACTCTCTTTTTTTGATGTATAAAAGAAATACACTTGTGCTGGTTCATAGCCCGAGGTGCAGTGAAATCAAAAAATATAAAGCAAAGGAGCATAAATGCTTTAAAGAATAAGTCTAGAAAGCATGAAAGCCAGCTTGAGTACAGTCAACCAGAATACACTGGTGTAGGATACATGGAGATGTCAAGGGTGCATGCACAGCACAGGCCAAGGCAGAAACTCCCCTATAATACGTACCCGATGGGAACAGGGTGTCGTTCTCCCTTGTCAATGTCTATAACCAGCTGTCGTGTAACCAGATCAACTCCTGCCTTAGCTAATGAGTCAGCTTTGGTGTTGAGCTCTCTCTAGATGTGGGAGAAGGGAAATTTATCAGATCTCGAGGAAATTTCAGCTACCTTTCTCATGCTTGCTTGGTGTTGAATGCTGTTCTTCTGCAATGACAGCGATCCTATAACCACCATATAGTCCCTGAGAACGTTGATTGAGGAGACGCCATGATCCAATGTGATCAAGAGGAGAGTGCTGGCAACTAAGAGTTCTGCACGATTCTCTGACCCAAGTCCTAATCCCAGCTTGAACCTTATTTTTGAGGAGTATGGGAGATGTAGCCATCGCCCAGTGCTGCTCTGCCCAGGGTTGCCTCTAGCTGCCCCATTGAACCGACTAAGGCTCATCCTATTGTTGCGATTAGGGGAGATTAGTGCATGGGTCCGCTTTTCCTTTTTTAGGTCCTGGCTCAGGTCCAATGCTGGCTTTAGGGAGTGATAGACCTCCATATGAGTGAGCTTTTTGTCCTGGAAGATAGAAGTATTGCGGGTGAGTCATAGTGACCAAAGAACGTGTAGAGGGAGTTCTCTAGTGAGTGGCCATCCCACTGTATTGCGGGTGAGTCATAGTGGCCAAAGAACGTGTAGAGGGAGTGCTCTAGTGAGTGACCATCTCACTGTCCTTTTGTCTTGGATAGATTATCAGTTGCACTCCAGATCTCTTTTGTATAATGAAAGTGAATTAGAAGGTGTGGAGCTGCCTCCCGAGCTTCTTCACAAAAGGTACAGCCCCCGGGGTCTTCCCGATTTTGTCTTTGAAGATTACCCCAATTGAGTAATGAGTTGTTGAGGGAAAGCTGAGCGAAAAGACGAGTTTTGGGAGGAGCAAAACTTTCCATAGGAACATCCACCACCATTTGATACTGTTAGCAGCTGGCAGTCAGAGACTGTCCTGTAGATGAGTTTTACTGAGTAAGTTCCCTGAAGTAAGCAGCCCATCCTCTTCATCCCTCAGCTTGATTACCAGGGATGATCAGTTGGGCCTTGAATCGTCCCATTTTCTCATTGTCTCCCCTCATAAGCCCAAATCGATACTATCTTGCAAGATCTGATCCAATGAGAGATTGGCTAAAGGGATAGCAATGTCTGCGAAGAATCTGTGGTGCCTGATATTAAACTCCACTTGTAGAAGTCTAGGCATCTTGTAGTTTGCATCTCTCCTGATCCAGTTGTACACTTGCAATCTTGCCGACTTACCATCCCCTATCTTCCCACATAGATGATGGTCAATGATGCTGAGGGAATCACTGATGGTGTTCCAAAAGTTCAACTTTCTCCTGGAGATTTTGTTTGGGGTTCTGACCCATTCCTCAGATGTCGATGGAAATATGTATTTGTGGTACAAAATGTTTTGCCAGAGGCCTCTTATTGCAATTATCTTCCATCCACCCTTTGCAGCCAGTGCTTTTGAGAAGAGGAGCATATGTTTAATGCCCCATCCACCAAATTCTCTGGGCTTCAACCTTCCTCCCAACTGACAAGTGGGAAACCACCTTCCTCTTGATTAATTTTCGACGAGTATCTGAGCATGAGCTGTCTGATGAATTGAGTATTCTTTTAGGGATGCACCCAAGTGAGAGCCAATATGCAGGGATTACGTTTAGTATACTCTTTACAAGGATTACTCAGCCGGCCATAGCTATCCATTGATGAGTCCAATGTGCAATTGAGTGGCTTTAGGTTAAAGCCTAGGTAGACTAGGCTGCCCTTGAAGATATGAACTGAGTAAAGCAGGTATTGCAGGATCATGTCCTTGTGGGCTTGGGTGACCGTATTGATCCTTATAGAGGATTCCCTTAGTTTTATCTCAATCCCTTTAGCTTCACAGAAGAGCTTCAGAATGTTGCAATATTCTTTCACCTCAGCTACTGACCCATTTCCAAACAGGAAGAGATCATCCACAAACATTAGATGGGTAGCTTTTACGCCAGACGTCAATTGAATTCCTCTAATAGTTTTAGCCGAACCTGTGCAATATGTGTTTACTGAGACCTTTGGTGACCCAGAGAAAAAGTAGGGGGGAGATCGAGCTGAAAGCTTGAAGGATTTTCCTGTTCTTTCTGGATTCTTCTATGACCTCAATGATATACTTCATGACTTATCTGATGGTTACATGGGAGATATTTATCTATTTTGAAATTACGTATCTGATGGATGCATGGAAGATCATTTTCTTGAAAATTTATTTTAAACAGTTAAAATGTTGAGATCCTTGTTTTCTGTATTCATTTACAAATAATTGGTATTTTCCTTGCCTATCTACATAATTCACCAGTTAAGCAAGAACTGTATTGTCTGCAAGTTATTTATTTTGAAGTTCTTGCAAAAAATGTGTAGGCTTTTTTTTTGGATAAAGGCTATTTATCTTTGAACATCCTTTGATGAATGCTATGCTTTCTGTTGATGTTAAGATTTTCAAGGTCATTATCTTTGAATTTGCGTTTATGAATGCTTTTATTTTGCCTGATAGCTTTGTTTTAAATGTTGGGCCAGGGCTTTAGTTGGTACTCACAAAAGCTTCAAGTAGATGAGGATGGAGACTTTGCTGAGGAGTTTTTGAACGAGGTTTTGCCAGACTTGACAGGTTCAGATGGTTCAAGAGAGGTCCCCAGATTAAAAGTTAATCCAAGTACGAATCCGGCCAAATTA
>ML824494.1:0-18664 GCA_009831015.1 Picea engelmannii | reverse complement strand
GGCATTTGTATTTTTTTTTCACAATTTTTTTAAGGGTTAAACTTAAATATAAGTTTTATTTTTATATTACAAATTTTGAGTGTTAACCTTAAATATAAGTTTGAGCGTTTTACAATGTATAATCTAAATGTTTTATGAAATTGAGTTTTTTTAAGATCAATCAAAATAATGTGAAGGGATATTGGTTATTATACCTGCCGCTTGCGGTGGTATATAGTATTGGATATGCTATTGATCGTCTATTAGCTGGGGTTTGACTGGGAAAGTAGTACCAAAATGCACAGTCAAAGTAAGGGAGATGGAGGCGAACCGGGCGAACCAAGATCCCTTCTTATCGTTTTCTCCTGATCTCTTGGATCTCCCAGTTCTACCCTGGAGACCCTCACTGGGTTGCGGGTCTTCGTTTTCTTAAACAACCTTTGTCACTACCTTTTTTCTTCACTGCGTTGGTCGGTACTAGTTTCTCAGTTTATAGAGGCCTTCCGCGCTGTGACTGTCCTTCCCTGTCTCGCCTTTTGTCTTCTTGTCCAGCTACTGATCAATAGGGTCTTCTTATCCCTGATTGGCTCTACCTTCACTGACCAGCAACTGATTATCCTACAACCTGTAGGCCCCCACTTTCGCTATCTCCCCACTGGCCCGCACTCACCATTTTTCGCTGCCTTGTCTTTTACTAAGTGGACCTGTTGTTGGTCGCCTAGCTTTTTATCATGGACTCACTGACAAACTTTCTGATGAAGCCTTCTGACGAACTAATCTGGCAACAGGCGAGTCTATTTGATAAAGCAGATTCCCTCGAATCCAACCTGCAACACTTTCCCCCCAAGCCATCCTTTCCAAATAATCCTTCTGTTCCCGCCATGTCCCCTGTTGAACTAGCTTCTCCCTCACTGACAAAAACCAGTGCACCGAAAAGCGCTCCACCTATCCCTGACAGGCCCCTCCCTGCTTCCAACTCCTCCCTACTTCACGTTCGTGATAGTCGTCCTACCCTCCAGGACGCTCTCAAAGTCCCTACCTCATCTCGCAGAGCTTCCCACAGCCGAAAGGAGTGGAAATCTAATAGAAGATCAACGTGCTTGGTGTTGGGCGACGGTGTGGGCTTAGAAGATCTTTGCAAGATGTCCACCTGTGCACTGGTGGGCCGGGTCTCCTACAAAATCTTGAGCACTCAACCCCTAGAGGATTGGATAAAGATTAAGTGGTTACCTCTCTTAGGTTATTCACCGAAAGTACTCTACCTCAAAAAAGGTTGGCTTTGTTTTCATTGTAAGTCACCAGAGGACGCTTCTCTGTTACTTTCTTCTTTGTGGGCCTACGGTGGTAGCAGCCTTATGCTCAAGCGCTAGAGACTGGCCTTCAATCCAGACACTGATTTCTTCCAACTCAGACATTTTTGGGTGCTTCTCCTGGGTCTTCCACTTCATCTCTGGAATGAAGGAGCCTTTAGAGCTATAGGCAACTCCCTAGGCAAGTTCATAGCTCTGGACACACAATCTTTAAATAGTCCTTTGAGGAAAATGGGCAAAGTTCTGGTTGAGATGGACATAACTGTTGGACTGCCGGAAATAATGGAGAGGACAGAAACTTCTACAGAACTTGGACTATCTCGGGCTCCCTTTTCGTTGCAACCTTTGCCGTGAAACTGGCCATCTCCACCGATCTTTCCCTGGTAAGTCTTCGATTGACTCCTCTGAAGATGTCGACCTACACCTAAAGCCTCCCGACTACATGGATGTAGACCCATCCCTTGCTTACTTGGACACGCCCTCCGATCCTCCCTCTCTTCCCTTACCTGGGCAAGCTGAATCTCTGATGTACAAGTTGAACCAGCTCTGTCCTTCTCTCTTTAATTCTCTTTCTGCTGCTGAGAAGGAAACCATTAATAGCTTCCATTGGCTCTCTTCCACCTGCATTGCAAAGTCTCCCCCCCCAGAAGATGTGTTGCCCCAATCACCTGCCTTTTCTGCCCCCTCTACTCAATGCCCCCTTCCGACTACTGTTGACACTGCAGAGCTCCCTGCCTCTTCCCTCTTCTCGGCCCCCCTTCCTTCTTTGCTTCCGGCCATGCAGCCAAGTCCTCCTTTTTCCTCTATGGAATTGGAAGCTTCCATATCGGTGCTTCCAGGTTATAGACAGACTGAGGATGATGATGAAAACCTCTTGGCTGCGCTACACTCCTCGACTTCTTCTATCTTTTTCCCAGACAACACTTCACAATTACCAGTATATCGGGGTAAAGAACTCATTACTCATGCTGCAGAGGCTGGCACGTCTTCCTCACAACACACTGAAAAAGATGTCAAAGCCTTTGCTTGGTCGCGAGGCATTGGTACTGAACTCTCCCCTCTCTAGACACGAAGTTCTAGAAAGAAAAAGGAGCTATTGAGCTCCCAGCAAACTACTTCTATCATTCCCACTCAGGATGGTAAGGCCCTTAGAGCAATGAAGGCCTTGGCACGATCTAAGTAATGATTGTGCTCTCCTTAAATATACGAGGGATCGGAGGCACCCTCAAGGCTGCTTTCTTCCGAAGACTGTTGGAGCGATTGAAGCCCGATGTCATCTTTCTCCAAGAAACCCTCTCGGCTGATCATAAAGCCAGAGATTTTGTGCATCAATTATGCACTTCTTGGGTCACTGCGGCCGTAAATTCCATAGGAAATTCCGGTGGCTTACTGGTGGCATGGGATCCCAGTCTTTTTGATCTGAGACCCTTCCTGTCGAGTGGGGGCATTCTGTTGTTAGGCTGCTGCTTAGCTTCAAAGCAGGAGGTGGCGTTACTAAACATCTATGGCCCCTACTTGGACAGACCATTGTTCTAGTCACACCTGGAAAATAATGATCTTCTTTCCTTACCGAACCTCATTATCGGCGGTGATCTAAACATCATTTTATCGGCAGACGAAAACTGGGGAGGATCCTTCTTGTCGGGTCCTACCGAAGCCTTCTATAGAGAGCTCTTCGCCTCCAACAATCTGATCGATGTCCTGCCGACCCGTCTGGTTCCTACGTGGCAAAATGGGTGGTCTGGACCTGACGCTATAGCCAGACGATTGGATCGTTTCCTTGTTGCTGATGGTTTCTTGTCATCTACTGGATTACCAACCTCATGGGTGGAGTTCCCTTTCGTTTCAGACCATGCTCCTATGCTCCTTCAGCTGAGGCTTCCAGCGCTACACCGATCGCCTCCGTTCAAGTTCAACCACCATTGGCTTTCTTCTGCTGACTACTCTGTTTTAGTCCACTCTGTCTGGACGGATCCTTGTTTCCTATCTAAAGAAAACCCACAACTGTGCCTCGTTTGGAAACTGAAAGTCCTCAAATCAAAGTCAAGAACTTGGTACCATGAAAAAAAGGCAGCGGAAAAGTCTTGTTTACTTAAGCTGGAGTCTGAGATTACTCAACTCATTCTCAAGTCTACTACTTCCGCCTTGACTGTGGAGGAGTCAACTAGTCTAAAGTTGCTTGAAACTAACAAAGCCTCCATTCTTCGTGCAGAGGAGAATAGCTGGAGACTTCGCAGCCGTGCAACCTGGTTAAAGAGTGGAGATTCAAACTCCAAATTCTTCCACAAAGTTGCTAGTTACAACAGAAACAAAAAGCTTATTTGGTCTATTAAAAGCAACGGGGATGGGTTTATTCGTGGGCAGGATGCTTTAAAGGACGAGGTCGTCTCGCATTTTAAACATTTGTACAAAGCCACCTGCAACAACAACCTCCTGGAAAAGGTTTCTACGGCCAACCTATTCCCTCATTTAGTCTTTGTAGACGAAGCCGCTGACCTCTACAAACCTGTCTCACTTTCCGAGCTTAAAGACATACCGTTACACTACAAAACAGAGAGGAGTCTTGGGCCTGATGGTTGGACGACATAATTCTTCATTTTCTTCTTTGATCTCGTAGGAGTGGATCTCCTCCAGATGGTGGAAGACTCTTGTATCAAAGGTAAGATTTTTGGAAGCCTTAATTCCACCTTCCTAGTCTTGATTCCGAAAGAAAACAACTCACTCTCCTTCAATGACTACCGACCGATCTCCCTGTGCAACCTCATCTATAAGGTAATCTCAAAAGTCATCTATAACCGAATCAAGCCCTTTCTTGGAAGGAGTCTCTCAGCGAAACAACTGGGATTCTTGAAGGGCAGAAGAATCCAGGATGCTATTGAAGTAGCCCACGAATGCATCCACAACATCAAGCAGAAAAATTTAAAGGCACTGATCATGAAACTCGACCTCAAAAAAGCTTTTGACAACATAGATTGGGAGTCTTTGAGACTACTTCTACATTTAGTGGGCTTTGGTGACAAGTTCAATAATTGGATTCTATCCTGTGTCACCAGTGCTAATTTCACAGTGATGATCAATGGAGAGGCAACAAGTTTCTTCAAAAGTGAGAGGGGGCTCCGTCAGGGATGCCCACTCTCCCCCTACCTCTTTATCTTGATAATGGAAGGCCTTAGCTTTCTCCTCTCTAAAAGATTCACCGAGCACCACATTTGTGGCATAAAGGTTTCAAATTTCATTAAGATCGTCCATCTTATGTTTGTCGATGATGTTCTTCTCTTGACGAAAGCTGATCTTGCGGAGTGGTTAGTAATCCAAGATGTGCTTCAGCTTTTCTGCTCTGTTTCAGGATTATCCATAAATTACTCTAAATCCTCCGTCCACTACTGGGGTCTAACTGATGCTGAACTCCTTCTCCTTAAAGACTCCATCCCCTTCACCTTTATTAACCTGAGCGAAGGCTTCAGATATCTTGGATTCCAGCTGAAGCTGGGAGCCTCCTCACCTGGAGATTGGTGATGGCTAGTGGCACTTTTTTAACGAAGAATTGGTTTTTGGTGCAACAAATGGCTTTCCTTGGGCGGATGCTTAACCCTGGTAAAATCGGTGCTGGAAAGCCTAGCTGTTTTCTGGATGACTCTGGAGCGAATTCCAAATAAGATTATCATTATTCTTCGAAGGCTCTCATTTAATTTTCTGTGGAATGGCCAAGCTGGCAAACACCGTTTTCATCTTTGTAGCTGGGTTTCACTGTCAAAACCTCGAAGGGCGGGGGGCTGGGGTCTCAAGAACATCTCCACCTTCAACACGGCCCTCCTGGCTAGCTCGTTCTGGAGAGCAGTCACACACGACAACATTTGGCACCAAATCATTCTTGATAAATACCTGGGCTTCCTGTCGCTTCTCAATTGGCTTCGAAAGTCTTCGTTCCAGCTGAAGAGGGCTTCTCCCTTTTGGAAGGGCCTGGTCGCTTCCTCACCGGTGATACTCGATTGGCTCCGTTGGAAGCCTGGCTCGGGAAATGAGATTTGCATTGGCAGGGACAAGATCCTCGGGTTGGGGGATCAATCACTACTCACACCCACTCTGAGATCGCAGCGCTTGTCTTTAAACATTTTGTATCTTGCACAGATTAGAGTTACGACCGACGTCCTCCCTCTTCTGGACAGATGGATGGGAAGCGACGATTTGTTCTTAAGTGGACCGAGTGCCACATAATGGAACTTTTTTACTATTGCACTCAAAAGCGCCAGCGTCTCTCTTACTGAAGAGCCAGATTCTTTACTGTGGGTTGGTGGGGATGCCATGGGCATCATCACAGTTAAAAATATTCATGCTGCCCTCCTTCAACAGCTGAACCTCGGTGTTGATCATTCGTGGTTTCTACAGTTGTGGAAATGGGCGGTCCCACTAAAACTCAAACTCTTCATCTGGCTTGCTGGAAAAGAGAAAATTCTCTCCTAGGACGTGCTCCGACGGAGAGGCTGGGAGGGCCCTGGGATTTGTCTACTTTGCAGCCAAGCTTCAGAGGACATCCACCATCTTCTGGTACACTGCATTTTTACTAAGGAGGTATGGAATCGACTGCTCAAGCACTTTTCTCTTGCATTTTTACTAAGGAGGTATGGAATCGACGATGTTCTTCTCTTGACGAAAGCTGATCTCGCGGAGTGGTTAGTAATCCAAGATGTGCTTCAGCTTTTCTGCTCTGTTTCAGGATTATCCATAAATTACTCTAAATCCTCCGTCCACTACTGGGGTCTAACTAATGTTGAACTCCTTCTCCTTAAAGACTCCATCCCCTTCACCTTTATTAACCTGAGCGAAGGCTTCAGATATCTTGGATTCCAGCTGAAGCTGGGAGCCTCCTCACCTGGAGATTGGCGATGGCTAGTGGCACTTTTTTAACGAAGAATTGGTTTTTGGTGCAACAAATGGCTGTCCTTGGGCGGATGCTTTACCCTGGTAAAATCGGTGCTGGAAAGCCTAGCTGTTTTCTGGATGACTTTGGAGCGGATTCCAAATAAGATTATCATTATTCTTCGAAGGCTCTCATTTAATTTTCTATGGAATGGCCAAGCTGGCAAACACCGTTTTCATCTTTGTAGCTGGGTTTCACTGTCAAAACCTTGAAGGGCAGGGGGCTGGGGTCTCAAGAACATCTCCACCTTCAACACGGCCCTCCTGGCTAGCTCGTTCTAGAGAGCAGTCACACAAGACAACATTTGGCACCGAATCATTCTTGATAAATACCTGGGCTTCCTGCCGCTTCTCAATTGGCTTCGAAAGTCTTTGTTCTAGCTGAAGAGGGCTTCTCCCTTTTGGAAGGGCCTGGTCGCTTCCTCACCGGTGATACTCCATTGGTTCCGTTGGAAGCCTGGCTTGGGAAATGAGATTTGCATTGGCAGGGACAAGATCCTCGGGTTGGGGGATCAGTCGCTACTCACACCCACTCTGAGATCGCAGCTCTTGTCTTTAAACATTTTGTATCTTGCACAAATTAGAGTTACGACCGACGTCCTCCCTCTTCCGGACAGATGGATGGGAAGCGACGATCTGTTCTTAAGTGGACTGAGTGCCACAGAATGGAACTTTTTTACTACTGCACTCAAAAGCGCCGACGTCTCTCTTACTGAAGAGCTAGATTCTTTACTGTGGGCTGGTGGGGATGCCACGAGCATCATCATGGTTAAAAATATTTATGCTGCCCTCCTTCAACAGCTGAACCTCAACGCCGATCATTCGTGGTTTCTACAGTTGTGGAAATGGGCGGTTCCACTAAAACTCAAACTCTTCATCTGGCTTGCCGGAAAAGGGAAAATTCTCTCCTGGGACGTGCTCCAACGGAGAGGCTGGGAGGGCCCTGGGATCTGTCTACTTTGCAGCCGAGCTTTAGAGGACATCCACCATCTCCTGGTACATTGCGTTTTTACTAAGGAGGTCTGGAATCGACTGCTCAAGCACTTTTCTCTTTCATTTTCCTGGAGCGGCATCTCCATCTCGGACTGTTTTACCTTGTGGTCCACACAAAAATCTGCTCCGCTTTGTTTGGCTGTCCATGTCTACTGACAGATTTGGATAGAACGAAACAAAGCGATTTTTGAGAATCACCCTCCTTCCTTGCCTGCTGTTGTTCACAGAGTTTTGGCCTCCTTCTACTGGCAACCGTCGACGGTAAAGTCCTTCCCTTACAAAGCTTGTGATTTTAAGATGGCTAAAGGGTACACTCTAGCTTGTTTCGATGGAGCTGCACAGTCAAATGGCTTATGTTGTGGGGCTGGAGGCACCTTCAAAAACCATCCGTTGAGGATCACAAAGTGGTTCATCAATTGTGGAGTGGGTACAAATACTAAAGCCGAACTATTGGGTTTATGGGCCTCCCTCACTCTAGCTTCCTTTTGGTCTATCAATCACTTACACGTCCTTGGTGACTCGAGAGTTATTATTGACTGGATAACTCAAAAATGCAAGCTTCATTATGTCCACATCGAATGCTGGAAGCAAAAAACGTTGGATCTGTCCAAACACTTCACCGACATCAACTTCCACCACATTTCCAGATCACACAATAGGGAGGCGAACGCTCTCTCAAAGAGGGCCCTAAATGAAGTGGTAGGGAGACTCTCGGTCTACCACTGTGATAGAGGGATAGAGAGTCCTATTTCCTCCATTAATATCTTTGAATGATGATGGCTGTCCCACATTGCAGTAAATAGTTGACAGTTCATTGAAAGTTTGATTGCTTGATTCACTTTCCAGTCTTCTCTCCGTTTTGCTGGCCTATCTCGATTGTTCTTGATTGTAATGGTCCCCCACTGCTAGTGTGCCGACCACGTTCCAAGCTTGCTGGAGCTTACTTTGTTAACGAATTTATACCCTATATAAATTTGAGAAAATTTTTTCTTGGAAAAAAAAAAACGCTGGGGTTTGACCAAAATAGTTTTGAGCATTTTTAAAGGTATAATATTACAATTTGATTTTTTAAATTATTTTAAGACATTTTTCTAAATTGTGATTAGTTGTTCAAATGCATCTCTTATTGCCGTGGCTGCGTAAGGATCTTCAACGATTACGGAAGGATCTTCATCTTCCTTTAATGAGATGAGGCTCAATGTCCTTTAATGAGATGACGTCTCGACACATGCGGTGGATTCAATACAACTATTGTTTTATTTTATTATACCTGCATAGCAGCAGGGATACGCTGCCATGCAACCTTGTTAAATTAGTTGTTAATTAACGCATAAAAAGGTCTTCAATTAGTTACGTTAAAATTAAAAAGAAAATTTCCTCTATTATTATTATGATTTATAATAAGGGAATAGAGTCAATCTATCAGTTCTAATAGTTATTCTATATATAATACTATTTAGCTTACGCTAAGTTCACAATCGAGATCCAAGAAATCAATGATCAAGGTCAAAATAAATGAATTCCATATTTCCCGGCAAGCAAGTCTTATTAGCAGAACTTATGTGAATAATGCCTTGCCCTTCAGGTCTAGGTTGGTCACTATTTAAATATGGAAATAGTGGGCAAGACCTCTATTAATAGTCCTCCCTTGCCACTATTCATTTACCTAGCCTTGACTCCATAGGAGTTCAGGCGCTTGACTCCTATTTATAGGAGTTCATGCCATTAAAAAGAAAATTTCCAAGTAAAATTAAAAGAAAGAAAAAATTCTAGCTATGTCCACACAAGTACTCTGATGTGATTTAAAACTATTTCTAGTGGGTTCATGAACCGTATGAAAACCTACTTACATAACAATAACATTATTAACGTACCTACTTACATAACAATAGCATTATTAACGTGGGCTTGTTTATGGGTAAATTGCATAACAATTGCACATTAAAGGATTGGGTTTAAGTAAACTTTTGTGCACATAGAAATGAAGAAAGAATCTTGAAACAGGACACTACCGAGTAATGTCGCTAACCATTTTTTCATTTTTCCCTCTTTAAAAAAATAAAAAAATAACTCTCATCTCATACGATAATGGCATGGTTAGAGAAGTTAAAAGAAAAGACGAAGGGTCGACATTGGGTGTGATTAGACCATGGTTATGGTTAGAGGGGTTAAAAGAAGAACCACGGTTATGGTTAGAAAGGTTAAAAGTCCACATTAGTCCTAGGATTTAAGACCATATTTAAATAATTTGCCCTCGCAAACATGCCTTATAATCTACTCATTTTCAGCATTCTTGTTGTGTGAGTTGAAACTTCCCCGGTTTGCCGGTTATCCTTGCCTGTGTTGTCGCGCTAGAAAAACCTACACAGAGGACTGATAGATTGATTCATTGTGAGTGTGGGTGCATGGTGTTGCATGGCGTTATTGTCAGGGATTTCATCTGCTCACAAGCCATAAAGTCTCTCAAGACATCTCTATGGGCAGATTCATCAAGTGATTGGGCTTCAGTATTATTCTTGGTCGAGGTTTGGATCTCATTTTCTCTGAAAAAAATACATTAAAAAGGGGCATTTTGCTACAATTGATTTGAAGAGGTGTGGGTTGCTGTTGGGTTTTTCAATTTGATATCTGCCGTGTATTGTGGGGGAAGGGGAGGGGAATCCGTGCAGGCGAGGGTTGGAATGTCTGAAGAGAAATCGAGGGAGATAAAGACCGGAAGGAAGATCCCCGGGCTTCATAGGCCTGAGAATACGACATTGTTCAAGTAAGTTTTCTTTGTAAATTTTTCAGATTTGACACTAGAGGGTTGAAAACCTGGCCAGAAAAAGGGCACAGAACAGCTCTAGGATGGCTGGATTCGTTAAAAGATTTCTGGGTCGTCTAGGAACGCTGTTTGTCAAGGAAGAAAACAATGAAAAGCAACAGCAGCCCCCTGTTTCTGTTAACGATTGTGTTAAGCCTTCTCAGGGCTTCAGTGTAAAGATTGCAGTGCCAGCTGATTCTGTGCCTCAGGGTCCAGTTGTTTGCCAGTGCTTATCAGGTGATGGTGGCGTGCAGGTATGTTTCTATTTCATTTGCAAAATTTTGATTGTTTTCAACAGAATTTCTGCAATTCTATGTAGCTTTGAGATGTTTGAAATTTTAACAAATTTCATGGTAAGCTGTAATTTGTTTCCCTCTGCCTAGGCTGAAACTTCCAGGTAAATTGACCCAAATCCATGACCTGACGAATTGCATCCTTCAAACTATTAAGTCTTCCGGGGTAGTCAAAGGCGAAAAGAGCCATGGATATCAGTTTGCACGCGGACTGAGGGTGATGCCACCTAAATGCAGCTTTTACCAAACCCCATAGTTCTCTACAGTTTTTTCCCGATATTGAGCTGGTGGAGTTCAGGCGCAAACATGATTCGTTGTTTATTAGGCACCCACACTCTCACCGTGGCTTAGGAGATCCGCGCTGGCACCGCCACGATTCCTATAATTTTAACACCTTTAAAAAAGTATTAATATTGAGTTTCAGTAAATTCAATAATTCAATAGAGTTCCATAATAACCCATAATGAATTGTAATTTGTCTATGCTAAGATGTTGCACTGAGTTTTGGGTAAAGACAAGAGGGGGGGGAGGGGTGAGGAGTCTCAGGACGGCTATACAGTATCCCTTCTTTCCCGGGAACACGTATGGCAGTGCGTGTGAGTGAGAAAGAGAGCATGAAACATACAACAATACCCTTCTTGATTTCGTTAAAGGACACATATGATATATCGATTGATGATAAAAATGGGCAAGGACAAAGTCCAATCATTACTGCCCCAGTGCCACCATCTCCACTGCTAGTCACTTGAAGTTTCAACCCACCAGAAAATTAATAAATTATTTCTCTCCAAGGTTTCGAAGCTCAGAAACTACTACTCTAAGGCTCTCTAAAGCTGGCCACAATCTTTCTGTTCTGATATTGTGTCTTGAAACTTTTAAAGCAAGAAGTGGCAGCTGATATAAAGTGAGAACACAAAACTTGGTTGAGTAACTCGAGATACTGCTTGATCAGCAACTTAGCAGTTAAGTTAGAGTTAGTTTTTTTTCTTTTGTTTAAAACTTTAATGCGGATGTTGTGACTGGTAGGACATAGAAGATCCTCATTGCGGATATGACTGGTAGGACATAGAAGATCCTCAATGCGGATATGACTCGTAGGACATAGATCCCTTGCAACTCTTCGAAGATGCCAGTGCAAGGTCAAAGGAGTGAAGAGGGATAACATTCATATCTTACAATTATTTATATGGCTATAGGTGCGATCTAGATTTGGGATTTTGATATCATGCTATTGTATTTAATATTCCATATGTATAACTCATATAGGTAGTTGAATTTCTCTTAATAGTCATGCCACCTGCCAAAGGGAAAATGCCAAGGATGAAGCTTAGCCTTTCTCCTTTGCAATTTAGTCATATCACTTTTGCTTGTAGTCCGATTACATTCAGGATAAGAAATAAACTAAAACGCATGCCATAACTGTTATAATCAGAGTTACGAAAACCTTTCTTCAAAATATTGCTTTTGATAAATTCCTAAATATCATTTTTTATTATTTAAAGTCTTTATTTATTTTGAAATTACTTATCTGATGTCTTTTTCCAAAATGAAGCTTACTCTCTTTTTTTGATGTATAAAAGAAATACACTTGTGCTGGTTCATAGCCCGAGGTGCAGTGAAATCAAAAAATATAAAGCAAAGGAGCATAAATGCTTTAAAGAATAAGTCTAGAAAGCATGAAAGCCAGCTTGAGTACAGTCAACCAGAATACACTGGTGTAGGATACATGGAGATGTCAAGGGTGCATGCACAGCACAGGCCAAGGCAGAAACTCCCCTATAATACGTACCCGATGGGAACAGGGTGTCGTTCTCCCTTGTCAATGTCTATAACCAGCTGTCGTGTAACCAGATCAACTCCTGCCTTAGCTAATGAGTCAGCTTTGGTGTTGAGCTCTCTCTAGATGTGGGAGAAGGGAAATTTATCAGATCTCGAGGAAATTTCAGCTACCTTTCTCATGCTTGCTTGGTGTTGAATGCTGTTCTTCTGCAATGACAGCGATCCTATAACCACCATATAGTCCCTGAGAACGTTGATTGAGGAGACGCCATGATCCAATGTGATCAAGAGGAGAGTGCTGGCAACTAAGAGTTCTGCACGATTCTCTGACCCAAGTCCTAATCCCAGCTTGAACCTTATTTTTGAGGAGTATGGGAGATGTAGCCATCGCCCAGTGCTGCTCTGCCCAGGGTTGCCTCTAGCTGCCCCATTGAACTGACTAAGGCTCATCCTATTGTTGCGATTAGGGGAGATTAGTGCATGGGTCCGCTTTTCCTTTTTTAGGTCCTGGCTCAGGTCCAATGCTGGCTTTAGGGAGTGATAGACCTCCATATGAGTGAGCTTTTTGTCCTGGAAGATAGAAGTATTGCGGGTGAGTCATAGTGACCAAAGAACGTGTAGAGGGAGTTCTCTAGTGAGTGGCCATCCCACTGTATTGCGGGTGAGTCATAGTGGCCAAAGAACGTGTAGAGGGAGTGCTCTAGTGAGTGACCATCTCACTGTCCTTTTGTCTTGGATAGATTATCAGTTGCACTCCAGATCTCTTTTGTATAATGAAAGTGAATTAGAAGGTGTGGAGCTGCCTCCCGAGCTTCTTCACAAAAGGTACAGCCCCCGGGGTCTTCCCGATTTTGTCTTTGAAGATTACCCCAATTGAGTAATGAGTTGTTGAGGGAAAGCTGAGCGAAAAGACGAGTTTTGGGAGGAGCAAAACTTTCCATAGGAACATCCACCACCATTTGATACTGTTAGCAGCTGGCAGTCAGAGACTGTCCTGTAGATGAGTTTTACTGAGTAAGTTCCCTGAAGTAAGCAGCCCATCCTCTTCATCCCTCAGCTTGATTACCAGGGATGATCAGTTGGGCCTTGAATCGTCCCATTTTCTCATTGTCTCCCCTCATAAGCCCAAATCGATACTATCTTGCAAGATCTGATCCAATGAGAGATTGGCTAAAGGGATAGCAATGTCTGCGAAGAATCTGTGGTGCCTGATATTAAACTCCACTTGTAGAAGTCTAGGCATCTTGTAGTTTGCATCTCTCCTGATCCAGTTGTACACTTGCAATCTTGCCGACTTACCATCCCCTATCTTCCCACATAGATGATGGTCAATGATGCTGAGGGAATCACTGATGGTGTTCCAAAAGTTCAACTTTCTCCTGGAGATTTTGTTTGGGGTTCTGACCCATTCCTCAGATGTCGATGGAAATATGTATTTGTGGTACAAAATGTTTTGCCAGAGGCCTCTTATTGCAATTATCTTCCATCCACCCTTTGCAGCCAGTGCTTTTGAGAAGAGGAGCATATGTTTAATGCCCCATCCACCAAATTCTCTGGGCTTCAACCTTCCTCCCAACTGACAAGTGGGAAACCACCTTCCTCTTGATTAATTTTCGACGAGTATCTGAGCATGAGCTGTCTGATGAATTGAGTATTCTTTTAGGGATGCACCCAAGTGAGAGCCAATATGCAGGGATTACGTTTAGTATACTCTTTACAAGGATTACTCAGCCGGCCATAGCTATCCATTGATGAGTCCAATGTGCAATTGAGTGGCTTTAGGTTAAAGCCTAGGTAGACTAGGCTGCCCTTGAAGATATGAACTGAGTAAAGCAGGTATTGCAGGATCATGTCCTTGTGGGCTTGGGTGACCGTATTGATCCTTATAGAGGATTCCCTTAGTTTTATCTCAATCCCTTTAGCTTCACAGAAGAGCTTCAGAATGTTGCAATATTCTTTCACCTCAGCTACTGACCCATTTCCAAACAGGAAGAGATCATCCACAAACATTAGATGGGTAGCTTTTACGCCAGACGTCAATTGAATTCCTCTAATAGTTTTAGCCGAACCTGTGCAATATGTGTTTACTGAGACCTTTGGTGACCCAGAGAAAAAGTAGGGGGGAGATCGAGCTGAAAGCTTGAAGGATTTTCCTGTTCTTTCTGGATTCTTCTATGACCTCAATGATATACTTCATGACTTATCTGATGGTTACATGGGAGATATTTATCTATTTTGAAATTACGTATCTGATGGATGCATGGAAGATCATTTTCTTGAAAATTTATTTTAAACAGTTAAAATGTTGAGATCCTTGTTTTCTGTATTCATTTACAAATAATTGGTATTTTCCTTGCCTATCTACATAATTCACCAGTTAAGCAAGAACTGTATTGTCTGCAAGTTATTTATTTTGAAGTTCTTGCAAAAAATGTGTAGGCTTTTTTTTTGGATAAAGGCTATTTATCTTTGAACATCCTTTGATGAATGCTATGCTTTCTGTTGATGTTAAGATTTTCAAGGTCATTATCTTTGAATTTGCGTTTATGAATGCTTTTATTTTGCCTGATAGCTTTGTTTTAAATGTTGGGCCAGGGCTTTAGTTGGTACTCACAAAAGCTTCAAGTAGATGAGGATGGAGACTTTGCTGAGGAGTTTTTGAACGAGGTTTTGCCAGACTTGACAGGTTCAGATGGTTCAAGAGAGGTCCCCAGATTAAAAGTTAATCCAAGTACGAATCCGGCCAAATTAGCAAGCCGTATGTTCACAGAGAATGGAATTGTGTATCAGTCTGTAGAGCATGCTGGCGGACTTAGGTTGGTATGATATCTAGCTAGACAATTTATACTCAATTCAAGATGCAGACAATTCAATTTTTTTGTTTATGGAGAAGCTTTATTGGAGGCCTAAGAAGCAGGCAGTTGTTCAAAGAGCAAGTTCATGATAGTGATAGCCTGATAACAAATCTGTTGAATCTTATAAATGCATGATGCTTCCTTTTGTTAATCTAAATATTAAGTCATAAATTTTCAATTTGATCAAGACGAGTGTTATTTTTAGCCTTTGAGAGAGGTTATTTACTGTCTTTATGATAAAGAAATTGAAGGTTAATTATTGAATGTAAAGGCAGCTACACACAATGTTGTGGAAGTTACAGGTGCTCTATGCGTTTCTCTGTAAATGGTGTTTTAGATTCATTTCAATTTAGTACTCGTTGCGAGTTCATTATAGTGCTGTTACATGTTCCTCTGTTATATCTAATTTGTTCCTTCTTCATTTCACTGTTATTTGTCTCCTCTTAACTATTCTTTCTGGCAGAGGTTTACAGTTATGATGTGATGTGTATATTTGAATGATTATGTTTAAAGACCAGAGACCATCTTTGCTGATGGGGAGTGAACTTGTTTGTCTATGATTGTTGGTAAGAAGAGAAGTTCCTGTACATCTTCTATTCAATATTTTCTGCACACTTTCCCAGTAAATTTGTTCTATGGCTTTATATGTCCATTAGCAGCTCTGGTATTATATCGTGTCTCTTGTGGACATATGGGTCGACAGTTCAATAATATGAACTAGTTCATGCAAATCGATGCCAGGCTCTTTTCTTTCTGATTTTGAGGCGACTTCATCATATATGCTTTGCCAAAAAGATTTTATCTGACAGGCTTTAGTTCCTGATATATTGGACTGTTAAACTACTGATTGTAAAGTTCTCAAAGATGAGTCTGTTGGTGATGTTCTCATTGTATTGTCTGTTGCAAAATTTTGCAATGATCTATACCTATCACAGAACATAGTTGTTGACTTGCAATTTCTCTATTATTATGGCTACTTACATTTTATTTAATAAGGTAATATTCTACTTGCTTTGCAATTTCTTCACTGCTTTAAGGTGCATCTTGGTAAGTTACATTTTCTTGAACCCTCTGCTCAGATGGTTTTATCTAGATTTGTTTTCTAAAATTTTTTCTGTCATCTGAAGATTTGATTTCCGGATTTTACAGTCTACATTTTTGCTCTGTAAAGACATCATTTGTTGAAAACAGGGAATCTTGCAAGGTTGAGGCAAGTGTTATACTGGTTTTGAATAGTCAACTTTACTTAACTTGCAGTTGTGTATGTCCATTTATAACCAGAGCTTTTCATCATTTGTGACTGTTTAGGCATTTTAGTTTCAAGTCTTTCTTGTTATGCTCATGCCTATTTTTAGTGATGTTAGAACTGGTAGTGGCAATGTCCATTATATTTGGTGTACCTCTCGACTTAAAGTGGACAGTTAAAAGTATCGAGGATGTAGTATGTTTTTATTGAATTGTTGATAGTAACTGTTTATTATCCTACATGGAAACATCCTCCATGGAAATGTTGTTCTTTGGCAATTTCATTTCATAATTTCGGTCTACTTCTTGACTGCCAGTTGACAAAAATGTCAAGATTGCTTTACTGCCTCTGCATCCCATAATTATTCTTCTTGCTTGCTTCTAATGTTGCAAAGCTACTCCAAAGTTTGTTCAGTTGTTGCGGGGATGTTCGTAATATTAAGTAGCACCATGTTTACAAAAATAAGAACTCTGGCTAATGTCAACCAGTTTACTCTTTGGCAGACGGTGTATTGTTTTAAGATGTAGCCAATTGCAAAAGGCAGTGAACTTTGCTCACTCCTAGTATATTTTCTTCAGTGATATCAGCTGTTTCCTCCCACTGCATAATATGTCGGTTCTCTCTTCATATTGCATGATATTTTCTCCAGCGACGTCAGTAATACAATGGAGGATATCAATCTTCACTTTTGTTAACAGCCAAATCAATTAGGTACACGTCGAATTTTCTCATTCTGTACTGTTTTTACAATCATTCTTTGTGATAATGCTTCTAAGAACATCTTCACCTATATTTCGTCTCTGCTGTATTTGTATGGACTTGTGTGTTATAATGTTACCATGATTGAAATTCTGCATCGTCCAATGGCTATTGTTAGACAAGTTACTATTTGTTTGGATAAGTTACTGTTTGTTTGGATATGGTTCCTTGGATAATAATAATCTTATGCAATATTAAATTGTTGTAAAAGTCGGGCATTGTTTTTCCAAAGCAGAAAAATTTCCATAAATGTAAATACATTCAACATAATGACCAATGCTCTGTGCAAAGAAAGGAAGCTCCAAAAAGCAAATAACTTACGAGACGAAATGGAAATAAAGGGTTTCTCTCTAGAAATAGTAACTTATAATACTTTGGTTGTTGCTAGCATGGTCTACTGGGCGAGGTATTCAACTTCTTGAATGCTAAGACTGAAAAGGGTTTAGTTCTTGACGTCCTCACACATGGTTCTCTTATGAATGAGCGCTACAAAGATGGAAAAATTGTGGAAGCAAGGAAGCTTAGGACATAAATGCTGGAAAAAGACGTGGTCCCTAATAATGCTACTTACAATATATTGATAAATGGATTTTGCAAGAAAGGCAATGCAAAGGTCAAGCTTTATAATGAAATGGCAGGAAATGTACTTGATCCGGATGTTATTACTTATAGTTTGTTGATCAATGTACATTCCAAAGGACTAGTGCATCAGGCAATGAATTATTTCAATTGAATGCAGCAAAATGGCTTGGTTCCTGATAGTGTAATTTACACAATGCTCATTGGCGGGTACTGTAGGACAGGTGACCTGGTGAGGCACTCAAATTGCGTGATGAAATGGTAGAAAGGGGTTATATGGGAGATGTTACTTACAATGCAATGATTAATGGGAAAATTCACTCTTTAATGAAATGGTTGAAAGAGGTCTACTACTAAATTACATACTATCACAGCCATCATTTATGGATACTACAAAGAGGGATATGCAAAAAAGGCTCCGACATTGTTTAATAGAATGTTAGAAAGACGTCTTACCATGAAACCATAGAAGCATGAGAGAGAATGCTTGTTAGGATTAAAAAACAGTGAGCATTCAATCCATGGAGATTCAATGAGTCTCCTCGACTCTCTTTCTACAAACCAAATTGTCTCAGACAATGTTCTAGGCGTGGGTAAAGTTCACAAGAAGAGAGACCCCTCCCTGAATGATGACACACGACTCTCATCATGGCTCGGACAAATGAATTTTATGAAAAGGAGATTCTATCGAATGAGAATGAATGCCACACATAAGAGTAAAGAAAGGTGATTAGTATGGGGCTGGCTCGGTTACTAAGATTTCTCCCTACTAACAGATCGATGGTGATGGTAAGAAACTTTCATTTACAAATTTCACACTCGGGTGTACAATACATTATAGCCTGCAACTCCTATCCATTCATTCTCCGTTTGTCGGGAATATTTCAGAGAACCGATTCACTTGAGTGAGATGGGGAAAAATCCATTCAAAATTCCTTCCGATCTGCAAGCGCTAAAGAAATGATCCCACTGCCTCCATTATCTATGTACCAACTAAGTCCTGCCCATTCCCAGTGGGGGATATACTTTAATCGAATAAGCAGGATCAACAGGTGGTATAGAGAGATTCCAACTCCACATTCAGGATGCTCCTAAAACACAAAAAATAGGAAAATTAAAAAACTAAAATCAGCCCCCCAATTCAAAAAGGG
>ML824492.1:102709-118165 GCA_009831015.1 Picea engelmannii | reverse complement strand
GTATGGATGGCTAGGATCACCCCATGCCATCTCTACTCAATGGTTGAGATCTCTCCAAAAGAATCTCAACTCAAAACCCACTTTGGGTTAAGTTCCCTAAGTTCACTTTATGACCCCTCATTCACCCACTTAGTGAATAATTAGTCACTTTAGGCTAAAAGTGACAAATTTCACTTTTGACTTAAATCTCCTAAATCAAAGTGAAATTAGACATAAAGTACATGGCACAATGGTACAAACATCTCCCTCTTGTGGTTAGAGGCCCAAAACCACAAGGGGACCACTTTCCAAGGTACCCAAATCTCAACAGTGTCCACACTCATTCGTCACAAGCCCATATGGACTCCATCGCTCCTTCTAAGCCATCTACTCCAGTGGGTCCACTCCCCCTTGTATGAACACTGTCGCAACCTAGGCATCCTCAAGCCAACTCTAAGCCTCCCTATAGGAATCCAAGCTACCCCATGCTGTCTGTTGAATTTCTAGCTTGGAAGGTGTCTCAACATAAGCCTAGTGTCCAGGCATGCTGAAGACATTTATTTAATACCCAGATCAACAAATTTTATTTTATCCTAATTTTGACTTAGGAAAAACATAATAATTACTCAAATAATTATTATTGGATTTATTTGTCAGATTTCCTAAGTTTCTCACTTAGGAATTTAATATTTCACTTTATGAGCTTTCTTGATTCTTCTAGAAAGTTCATGAAAGGGGAATTGGAGGAAAAGTGAAAAAGATAAAGAGATGATGAGAGGGGTAAAGAGAAACACTTGAGCAAAAAAAGAGAGGGTGATTTTGGCTGAGGAAGAGGTGAGCTGAAGAGTAGAGGAAGAGGTCGAGCTGCATCTGGGCCAAGTAGCAGAAGAGGGAAGCCATACAAGGTCGTACTAGCAGGGCCGTATAGGCAGTACCAGGCAGCCAAGAACATGCCACGAGTTGGGCCGTACAGCCTGTTATCGTATTGATTGTAGCTTGGGCAAATCCCAACCCAAACCACAAAGGTGGGACAACTACGGGAGTACCTACCCACTGTCACCTTAGGTAGACACTCCCCTCGCTTTAGTGATGATCAAATCACAAGGGGGGAATCCCAGTGACCCTAGGGGGATTGAGATGGAAAGTGGGAGAATGATCAGTGAACACCCCTATAGGTCAAGATAGGAGGAGTAAGGCTTAAGAATGATTCTTGTAAATGGTGGGTGGTTGCCAAGTATGGCATACCTGCAAGATAGTGTTAGCCCTGTCCAGAACAAGACAAATGATGGAGATAAAAGCCTTAGACCAAAGGGGATCAATCAAGAAACCTTGCTGTCCCAAATTGGAGCAGTATTGGAATATATATCAGCAATGACCAAGTTATGACAAATGCAAATTATCTATCAAAATCATGTGCAAGATACTTGGAAATAAAGCTAACAATAAGTAGACAAACTTCCAATGATTAGAGCAACACTTTGATAGCAGTTAGGGGTCTGTTAATTAGTGTTATCAGTAAATATTGTAACAGCCCTATGGCTGTAGAAAACAATTGCCATAGCAACAACTTCTAGCCACCAAAATTGTCAAGTAATCCACCCAAAAGATAGCCAACAACTAGTAGATTAATAATGACAGCTTGCAAGTAGATTTTAGCGGTAGAATAGTGAGTAAAACAAGAGTTAAAGATGAGTTTGCTGCAGCCCTAATGGCTGTAGCATTAACTTATAACAGCAAAAAGAACTACTTGTCCAATCAAGACGCCCCTAGGGCACAAGAAGGCCTAAAGCATGTAGAATCAAATCCAACTTAGACAATTGCACTATCTCAATATTTCACATATACCAATGCAACAATATTATATCTCCAATGCAAGTAGATTAGTGTCTTATCAATTGGGTTAATGGAGTCTCTTGTGTAAGAGCTAGGGTTTGTTACTTCTCTAGGGGTGTAAGCCCTTTTACTTTCTAAAGCAAACAAAACCTAGCAAGGTAAATCTACAAGAGTGTAAGCCCTTTTACTCCTTGTAGCAACCTTTGCAAAGTAGCTTATTCAATGATAACGAAGTAGATCTTGATGGAGGGTGTATGCCCTTATACTCCTCCAAGGGTTTAGACAAATATAGCTTGAAACAAGAAGAAAACAACACAATTAATGCAGAAATTCCTTACCAATTCCAAGAAAAGCATGAAGAAACCCTTCCTTATTAAAAATATTCCAACAACATACCAAGAATAAAGCATCCAAGAGATAGCGCCTAACTTTTCTTCACCAAAAGACAAGAAAGATCATCCACAATGCACCAAGAGAGAGAGATAGAGCAAAATGCCCAAATAGGGTGAAAATTTCAGCCAATGTTATGTAATTCTCAAGTGAGAGTTATGTTTGAATGAAAATGAGAGTGGCCTTTATTTATACAAGGTCACTAAAAACCAATTTGACCACTTTTTGAAAAGTCAACATCAAATTAGAGAGGCTGATCTCCCTATTTGTCCTTTACAACTTAAAATTAGAAAATACATAAAGCAAAATCCCCTTTGAGGGGTGATGTCATGCCCTAAAGGGTGACGCTAGGCCTCCAAGAGAGACGTTTTGGCCTTTAATGAAGAATGTTGGGCTTCCAAAATCTATGTGCCATGCCACCAAGTGCTCTAGTGCATGCCAAGTGTCTCTCTCCATCAAACCAAACCACATCACCATCAACCATGAGAACCCCATCAAAAACCCTAAGCCCATGTTACATCTACGGCCTATGAGATAACATCTTCGGCCTCCAAAGGCCAATGTTGGGATGCTAGTGTCTAGAATGTGATCACCTCATGGTCTTCAAGTGCCTCCAAAGACAACGTTCATCCTCCCATGTGTCCAAGGAGAGGGGGCACATTATCCAACCTGTGGGCATCATGCCCCAATGAAGGTCCAAGCAACCTTGTGCCTCCATGTTAAGACTTCCACCTGGCAAGGCCCTGCAAAGACAAACAAATTTGCCCTCCAACGGTCCACAAGTCACAAGTATCAAGTAAGCCATATCTAATAAAAGAACCACCCAAATATGTGCATCAAATCCCCCCTTTTCAAAATAAACAAATACTCAAAGACCTTATACGACTTGCCAAATTTAAGTATGGGAGGGTTGTCATGGTGACCTATTGGGTAGATCCCCAAGTCAAGGAGGGTTTCCCAAGAGGACCCTCTCTAAGTCATGTAAAGAGTATGAGGTGGATGGGGGTGTGACTTTTGGGTATCAGGTTTCTTGACATACAAGGGCTCATATTTTCTTATTTATGGGTGCCTTTGTAGAGGGTGCGCTTGCTCTTGAGTTACCAACTATTTAGGTGCTATTTTTCCCAGACCCCTTTTTAGCCATCTTTGCAATCCCTGCTTTCATTTATTTATAATTTTCTAGTCCCCTTTATAAGGTTTCAAGCTTTAGCATTTGCAATTTGGGACCGGGGCAGGTACTGAGTAGGTAGAGCTCAAGTTGGATCGACTTTTGATGGTCCTTATTTGTTGTGTTTACTTTCTTTTTAGCATAGTTTCTTATTCTTTTATAGCAGCTGCAATTTACCTCTGGGCCTTTATCCCCTTCCCATAAAATGAGGTATAAGTCCTTCTTGGGTCAATATGCTTGAAAACCCAAAAGACGAGGAGACGAAAAGGGAAAAAGTATGGAAAGTGATAAGTATGTGTGGGAGTAGTACTATAACCCTTCAAGGAGACCACCTAGTAGCAACCCTTTTCCCGTGGGTGACCACTTACTAGGACAACATGTCAACCACCAAGGTGAAATGAGGCAAAACGCATAATTTCTAAGCAAACGTTTTCAAAATCAAGAAAGGACCCTTTGCAACATGTTCAAATGCTTCATTTATTAGAATGACACTAACCATGCCACTAGACTTTGTTACCTCATGGAGCAAGACCTGTTGTCCTCTACGAGCCAAGCTGGTGTGGTGGACGTTGCAACCATCGATCAAATGGTGATGTGTGGTACGATGTGGGCCTCTGCCTGCTCATCTTCCTCTTGGTATTCCATGTCTGCAACCCGAGGGCCTCGAGACATCATCTCCTTAGTTACCCCTAGGAATGGGGGATAATTGTAATGTCCCTTTTCGAGTAGGAGCTCCAGAGAGGAGGGCCTAGTAGTCTAAACAACCTCGTTAGACTATAGCCAGGGCCAGACAGGGGTAAACATGGTCCCTAGAGGTCATTTCAGCAGATGAGGTTATAATTCGAAAGTGACATTTAGCTAAAAGTGACTAAAAAGCGCTTTTAAGTGGTTTGGAGCTAAATATAGAGAAAGCGCTTAAGTGAGGAGCTAAGAATAGAGTCAATAACGAATTAGGGTTTTGGTGAGTATGAGGAGGAAAAGCTACCTAATTCAACATTATGCATATTTTGAGTTGACAATTGAGGAGAGAGGCGACTTCACAGGTTTAGGTGAACCATAGCTTTGTGGATTCCAAGAGGAAGACACCCAGAGGTTAATTTCGGTGTTGAGAGACACACCCTAGTCACCGGGAAGATCATCCAGATCTTCCATCGTACTTTAGCAACAATTATATAGGTTGCATCAGTGAGGGCGCACTTATTTAGGGTGAGGACGCACTTTTGAGGAGACATATTGATTCGACTTGTCCCAATCAGGGAGTATCTAGTGATTCCCTTCTGACCCAGTTGAGAGGAGGGCATGACGCATCTATTGCCTGGTTTCTTGTTAGATTCCGACGGAGAAATCATCTTGGGCGCATTACTCAGCCAGTGAGGGTGTGACATTTGGGGAGGACACATTTGGGATTCCCGAGAGATCATCAGATCAGATCTAGGGAAATCCTTCCGACCTATTTCATAGGAGCCTAGGGCGCATTTGCAGCAGCAGTTGGGACGCATTTCCCCCAGGGGGATCCATCCGGGGTCTAGACAGATCAACAAAGGGCCGATTGTCAGGCTGTCAATCACCAGGACTGTGTGTGAGGGCAGGGCACACTGTTTACGACAATTTCCAGTCAGATCTGAGGAGTTTAGCCACCAGGGCGAACTTCCCAGTCGTGCAACAGTTGCCGTAGCTTGCAGCAGATCTTCCAACTCACATCTCGATCCAACAATAGTCTTCTACTTTTCGAGTATCATTGTTATTGTTTATTTCTTTTATTCCGGCTCATATCCTTTTGTCTTTGATCTAGCTGAGTGATCTATTTTATTGAGCCGCATGCGACATTGAACTCAGTCTCAGAACGCATAATATATTACTGCAGTGTTTGGTGTCCTTTTTATTTGCATGCTTATTCATATGTTGTTAAACAACTCTTTACCTGAAACACACATGCAAAAACACCACGCATGTTAAAACCCAATTAATAAACGCATCCAAAAACCCAAAGTGTATCAGTTACAACATCGGATTCTGGAAAGTTAGTCACCTATTCCGATCTGCGGAATCAGGGATATTTCAGTAACACAGCCCAACTAGGAGAGGCCGCAACCTGGTCGTACAACACAGTCGGAAAGAGGCCACGACCTAGGCCGTACAACACAGCCAGAGTGAGGCCGTACCAAGGCCGTACAACCTCAGTGAGTGAGGCCATACCTGGGCCATACAGTAGCAGAAAGAAGAGCTAAGTCTGTTGGGCCATACAGTGTCGGAGAAGTCAAGCAAGTGCTGTAAGAATTTCCGAATATTTTCTACTGTAATCTCTTTCCTCAGAAGCCAATAAAAACCCCTCTTTGCTGGTTTTCCCCACACTGGGGTTTCTAGGGTAAATTTGTGTTGTGTATTTGTGTGCTTGGTTTCATTTTATGTTGTGCAAATTGTGTTAGAACTCAACTGTAATTTTTCTGCATGGTTTACAAAATTTTATATCAACAGTGAACTAACATCTGGGTAGTTAAATTATTGGCATTAAAATTCTATTGTTGGGTTGAAAGTTTAACATGGTATCAGAGCTCAGCCTCTGAATACAGAAGCCAAGTCGATTTCAGGTTTTTTTTCAGGAGTAAAAACCAACATAAGAGGTTGAATTGCCAAGGAGGGCGAGTGAGCTAGGGCAACAGAGAAATGTCAAATGCAAGGTTGAGATTCGAGGACAGATTGTAGGGCGCTTCTGACTTCAATCCATGGAGAGAGCGCATAGCTCTAGTGCTAGAGGAGCAAGGGTTATGGGAGTTTGTTGAGGGAATTCTAGTACCTCCAGCAAATCCAACACAACTTGCAACTCATATTATGGAGGATGTGAAGGTAAGGAGAATTATTATTGATGGGGTGAAGGACCATATCATTCCTCACCTGTCAGGGAAGAAGACAACCAAGGAGATGTGGGAATCCCTGATCAAGTTGTACCAATCGGACAACCAAAGCAAAAAAATGATGTTTAGAGAGAAACTCAGGAGCACCAAGATGGCTAGGGGAGACATTATTGCATCCTTCCTTACCAATTTCACTCAGATCAAAGATGAGCTGGCAATAGTAGGGGAAGTTGTGGATGAGATTGAGCTGGTGAGAATAGCCTTGAATGGATTCACCAAGTAGTGGGACATGTTTGTCCGAGTGGTAGCAAAGGAGAAACTTCCCAATTGGGAGAGGCTGTGGGACGACTTCACTCAGGAGGAGTTGGGAGTTGGTACTGTTATCGCAGGATTTGTAGTTGTGCAAAGCCCAACTCAAGATCACCAAATCTTGCGTAACTACAGGAAATCCTACCACTGTCATCTTAGTAAGAAATCCCCTCGTTTTAGTGATGGAGGAGGTCCACCACAAGGGAGGCTTCCCTGGTGACCTCAAGGGATCAAAGTAACATGTTTGATAGCCAAGCCTACCGCCCCCTCTCTTGATCACCTAAGTCAAGGTCTAGGTCAAAGGAAATAAGAGGTAAGGAGATGATTTGAGTACCTTCCTAGAACAAGAACACTTATAGCATATATATGAAGATTTCCAAACAATTATGCATGTAAAACATCTTAAAGACACTAGACAATGAAAGATGCTATGGCTGTTGTAAAATTGCAGCAGTTAACAACGGTACAACAACAATACATAAATTGTAACAGCAGCAAAAATTACACTTCAGAATTGCAACAATGTATCATGAAAATTTAGCATTTACTCAATAGAACATTGTGCAATCATTAGATGCAATTTCTGGGTATGTTAAGCCACTATTAGAGCAATGCATGCAGCAAATTAGTGTATATTAGTATGGCTGTAGCAAACTTTTGCAACAGCAGCAAGTAAATTAGTAAGTTAGCTCAAATTAGAGTTAGCAAAGTTAGTAAAAATCTTGAGAGAATGAAAGTTGAGACTTTGTTGATCACTTTCACCACAAGAGAACTCAAATGATTAGTGCCTTAGGGCTATGGAGTCTTTTACAACAACAATATAATATGTTTGGAGATGATAGTGGCAAGATCTAAGAGGTAGGGTTTGAAATCTAAGGTGCTAGCACATTAGGGCCTTAGATTTTCAAGCCTTAAAGAGAAGGATTGCTAGAGTGCAAGCACTTTTGGGCTCTAGCAATCTTTTCTCCCTTCTTAAGTTCTTGAATTAAGTTACAATCAAGAGTCTAGAATCAAACTCCTAAAGTGCTAGCACTTTAGGGCTTTAGGAGCTTGACCCTAGGTAGGATTTCCTTCACAAATTTATGAATGAAATTTACCTTGTGAGAGGAGGAAGCACTTATGCTCCTCTCTTAGGGTTTTACCAAGCAAAATCTTCATTATGAACGAGTAAAATTTACTATAAACATTCAATAACATGAAATGAAATTGCAGATATTTACTTACTTCACCAAGATATGACAAGAATAAACCCTAATTGCAGAAATTTCATCCAAAAATCAGCAAGATACATCCACAATTGATCCTCCAAGCAAGTCACACGAGTGTAGAAGAGAGAGATAGCCCTATAGGGCGAAAATTTCAGACTTAGTGCTCTCACAATGGAGAGGAATGTGATCATAAAATGAGTCTTGGCTAGCCATATTTATATGGAAACCCTAGCCATCCAAAAGACTCTAATGAAAAGTCACGTCTTTACGTAAGAGGGATGACCCCTTCAAATTGTCTTTTCATTTACAAAAAATTAATTTACATCAAAATATAACCCTAGAAGGGTGACATCATACGAGGGTGACGTCTAGGCCTGCAAAGGCCAACGTCCAAGTGGAGAAGGGTGGAATCCCATCCTCTAGCCATGCCAAGATGCCTCCAAAGGCAACATCCTTCATCTTCCATGCACAATGCTCATCATCAATGGTGCCCTAGACGCGGGGTCTAGCATCCATCCTGTGGGAAAGGTTCTGCAAAGAAAAACAACTACGCCCTCCAAGGGTCCACAAGTCATATGAATCATGCCAAGTAAGCCACATCTAATAAGAGAACCACCCAAGCATGTGCATTAAACCCCCCCTTTCAAATTAAAGAAATGCTCAGAGACCTTATAAAAAATTTAGGTATGGGAGGGGAGTGTCAAGGTGCCCTATTGGGTTAGCCAATCCTCAAGTCAAGGAATGTTTCCCAAGAAGACCCTATCCAAGTCATGTGGTGAGTATGAGGTGGATTGGGGTAAGACTTTAGGCACGAGGTTCTTGACATACAAGGGTTCGTATTGTATCATTTATGGGCGCCTTTGTGGAGGGTGTGTTGCCCTTCGTCTGCGATGCAACATTTCTCCAAGCCCTTTTATTTCCATTCATCAATAAAGTCCAAAACATTGAGTACTATGTGCAATGTAAAGTAAGGAGTATCACAATGCCACTTGAAGCTAGAAACACATAGGGTGCCATATGCAATGGAACGTAAGAGCAAAATGTATTTCCTCAACAGGAGGGACATTTATTAATTATGTGATTTCTTTTACAGGTCCTTGATTTTTATGGAGTAGCGCTTCATTGCTCTCAGGACCTTAGGGCGAGCATCTAGAAAGATAATGATTGGCTTTTAACTTTAGCCAGCTACATCACCTCTAGGCCTTTAGCCCCCTCTTCCCTTGAAATGAGGTACAATCCCTTCTTGGGTCAATGAACTCGAAAACCCAAAAGATGAGGAGACGAAAGGAAGAAGGATGGAAGGTGGTAAGTATGAGTGGCAATGGTATGATGACCCTTCAAAGAACCACCTAGTAGCAACCCTTTTCTTAAGGGTGACCTACTTAATAGGAAACCATGTCACTCACCAAGGTGAAATTAGGCAAAAGGTATAATTTTCAAGCAAACGTTCCATAATCAAGAAAGGATTCTTTGTAGTGTGCTCAAATGCTTCAAATATTAAAGTGACACCATGATACCGGACTTGCTACCTCATGAAGCAAGACTCGCTGTCCTTTGGGACCAAGCCAATGTAGTGGATGCTGCTCTGCTATTGGTGATGAGTGGTAATCAACATGAATAGGAGGGACCCTGCGGGCTCTGTGGGTGAATCCGACTCTTGACCTTCCATGTTTGCTACCTGTGGGCCTTAGAGACATGATCTCCTTAGTTACCCCTAGAATGGGGGTAACATGTATCTCACAGGCCATCCAACCAAAAGTTGAGGATGAGGAGAATCTGGTCCTAGCAGGCAAGTGGAAAACCAGAGCCAAGAAGGGCTCAAGTTGGGGTCATACCTCAAAGGGTGAGAAGCAGAAGGATCTTAGCAAAGTGAAATGCTTCGCTTGTCACAAACCATGACACTTTACGAGCCAATGCCCAAACAAGAAAAAGGGCAACAAGAAGTCACAGATGGCAACTTTAGCTTCAACATAAGTTGATGATTTTGCATCTAGATTTGAGAATGAGTTTTCACTCATTACATGTCTTTCCAGTTCAACCAACATTGGAGTATGGTACATTGACAATGGTGCCTCTAGTCATATGACTGGAGTGCGTGATAACTTCTCCAGCCTGAAGGAGGAGGAGATGTACCTCTACATTGAGATGGGCAATAACGCCAAGTGTTGGGAAAAAGGCCATGGGACAGTCACATTTCAGAGGGAGTCTAGGAAGCCACTGATGGTGAGAGACGTGTTGTATGTTTCGAGGATGACGAAGAACCTGATTTCTATTTCAGCCTTGGACGACAGGGGCTACGTGGTCTCATTTCAGGATGGGAGTGTGTACATTTGGCCCAAGGACTCTAAGGAAGCCAAAGTGATTGGAGTCAGGAGAGAGAAGCTGTATAGGCTTCAGTTCAAGCCGACTCGAGCATTGGTCAACAACACTTGTGACATGGCAGAGTTGTGGCATAGGAGGATTGCACATTTGCATCATGGAGCACTCAAAGTGCTCAAGGAGATAGTGATAGGCCTTCCAGACTTCAGCACAAAGCATCAAGATGTTAAATTTTAAGCTATTATTAGGTTTCTTTTCAATTTACTAGATAACCATAACATATATAGGATCACTGAGAGAAACACAATCACAAGATACACAACATTTATCCTGGGAAACCCTCATGGGGAAGAAAACCCAGCAAAAACTTTCTTAATATAGATAGCCAATACAATGCCAAGACAATAAGCCAAACACTAGAGAATATCCTCTCCCAAGCAATGTGTCTCTCTCTCTTCCTTCTTCCGACAACTGGTAACTGCAGCTTCCTTCAATACTTGCGCACTAGATGAGTGAGTTCAGTGAGTGAACAAATGAGGCGCTGGCTTCCTTTATTTATACAAACTAGCAAGTGCTGAAAGGAGGTGTCTCTTCACTGGCAGGGCCGACTTGTCTTTCTGGGTGGTTAGAACCACTTTAATTTGCCTGGGCGCCGACTTCTTAATTTTCATATTACAATTAGGGTTTGACCAATCGACAAAAGGGGATTTGGTCAATTACAATGCCCGACATGATCAATCCACAAAAGGGGATTGATCTAATGAATAATAAATAGAATACTCTTTGCAGTTACAATATTTTAACACTCCCCCTTAACAAGAAGGGTATTCTACAACATCATCAGGAGAGAGAGAGAGGGCAACAACATCAACAACGTTTGGAACATTGATTGGCATATCTATAAATCATCGGAAGTTTTTCTCATCATCCATATCATCATTCACTCCCTCTTAACAAGAAGGATATTCTTTATCTTTTGATAGGTCACTGGATGTCATCATCAACTGAACAATATCATTTGGGCAATATCATCAACTGGATAATCATCATCAACTGGGAAACATCATCAAGTGGGTAACAACATCAACTGGATAACAATAGGCATCAATATAATCCACTTGGTCATTTGGCATCACGATCACTGACTGGTTCTTCATGAATCCGTATTAAAAAAAGTTTTGTTCTTTTTATCTTCGCGCAGAAGATACTCTTTCTTTCTTTTGTCTTCATGCAAAAGATACTCTTTCTTATCTTCACACAGAAGATATCTTATCTTCACATGGAAGATATCTTATCTTCACACAGAAGATGTTTTATCTTCACACATAAGATATTCTATGAGTTTTTCCATTCCTTTTATGTTCTCCCTTCTCTTGTAGTCATCTATCTCACCCATCCACTGGGGAGGACTACTGTAATAGCTTCACTCCTAGTCATCCCACATGAACTAGAGAAGCTAAGATGCTAGCCTGGGCAAGACTAGACTCCCTTTCCATGATCTACGCAGGATTACGACACAAACCTCAAGAGCCAACTAACCATTCCACATGGTCAAGGTTTGTGTTCCAGTCTACTCAATCCTTGGCCAGAGGAGAGTATCTACCCGCTGTCCCTCGGAGAAACATCCACACTCGTCTCTACGAGGGTGGTCACACCCCTCTCTACGAGGTTATTCTAACATGTCCATAGAGTATCCAAAACTCAACACTTGGACAGAGGCCAACCTTGAAAAATTTCTCATTCCCCTTCTCTACGAAGGTCTCTTCTCTATGAAGGTCTACCTGTGGGATTGCTCATTCCTTCTCTACGAAGGTCTCTTCTGTAATATCCTGGGTGCCTTCTTGAGTTCGAACATTTCTTTCTTTTTGACTTCATATTGGATCAACTTGCTCCCTCTGCATCTATAAGAACGGTACTAGAGCAACCTGCAGTTACCTGCATCTCATCAACTATATCTGAGTATCCATCTTTCTCTTCATCTTGAACATTTCTGTTCTGCATCTTTAGGAGCCTCCTGCTCCTAATAAATACTGGATACTGTCTGGTTCTTGTCGACTGTCATCATATCATAAGTCCTTCTCATGCTATCTAACTTCTGCAAGTCAAGGCATAAGTTCTTTCTTCCGAGACCTGTAAACTTACTTACAGTACGCTTTTTGAGATATGTCACTTAGCCAAGCAATCACTAACAATAAGCAGTAATCAAATAAAACTATAACATGATTTCTATCAGAGTAGTACACATCTTTTCTTAAGCAAAACTTGTTCAACCATGTACAAATCTGAAACCCTAATCATGAATAAGACTTTTTCACTCTTTTTCACTCTAGCTATGAAATTACCAAATTTGCCCTTACTATCATAGCTAAACACATACCTTTGTCACTCTCATGAGTGATCATACCTAAAATAAATATTTTATCTCTTTCTTTATCCTCTTCTTTGATAAATTTGCATAGACACTGAAATAAAATGAGGTTAATTAACATTCTCACAAAAATCTAACTTGTAATGATAAAGTATTAAAGTAAACAAGATACTAAAAATAAACATGAATACTTATCTTTTGTTTTTTGTGGGGAGGCTCCACAGACTCCACCATTTGCTATCTTTCTTCAGATCAACTATCTTCAACTTAAAGTACATATTTCTCAATTTCTGCTAAAGATTTTTTTAAGGGAGGAGATTCCTCTTCCTCTGCCACATGTGCTTGATGCTTTCTTTTCCCTTTTCCTTGAGGACAGTCATAGGAAAAGTGTCCCAACTTTTGACAGTTGTAGCATCTGATCTTTGAAACATCTTTCTTCTTATTTGGCTGGACAATGCTTAGCAATATGTCCCATCTTGTCACAATGGTAACATTGGTAGGATGAGAAATCTTTTTCTCTTCTTTGTCCTTTCTGAAACTTTTGGAATCTCCTGGGATGAGATTCTTTATGTATGAATTTGTTTTGGGGGTGAGACTCCTTATGAGTTTCTTTCTGGAAGTAAGACTTCTTTCTTCCTCCTTTAATATGAGTAGCTAGGGCTTGATCTTCATCTCTTGAGAGCAAAGCTTCTGGGTTAGCTACTCTTGCTTCTTCTTGAACACATTCTTCCCAAAGACTGTCAAATTGTAGTTTGTCTTTTTTTGCACAAATAGTTTGGATGAATGTATCCCAAGGTCTTATGAGACCATTAAGGGCCGTCATTATAAGTTCGTCTTCATCTATAGTATCTTCAATTGCTTCTAGCTGTTCTTTGAATTGTGATATTCTGGAGAAATATTCCTGGATTGTTTCTCCTTTCTGCATCCTTGTATTCTAGAGTTGAGTTCTTAGATTCATCTTCTGATTGATGTTCCTTCCTTCATATAATCTGGTTAGGGCCTCAAACATTTCTTTTGGAGTCTTCTTTGAAGCCACTTGAGGAATCAAGTGATCTTTGATAGAATCTGCAATGATTCTTTTGGCCATAATTGTGTCCTTTTGTTGTTTTTCTTTAGCTGCAACATTGGTGGGTTCTGGTACATTTTCTTTAATGAATCTTGCTAGGTCATTCTCTTCAAGAATGAGTGCAATCCTATACTTCCAGGCACAGAAGTTTTCCACACCTTCTAGCTTGTCAACAAGCTTAGTGCTTGTAGACATCTTTACCTGGAGCTAGGAAAATCACCAAAAAATGAAAATGCTCAGAATTGAATTTTGAACTTACCAGGCGGTGTGCTTGGCTGAGGCGAGTAGCCTAGTGTAGTTAGATTTCAGAAACCAAATTTTGCCCCCTCAAACTTGACCAACAGATTTCTCGACTGGTGCTTCTAGTACTTCTGGTACCGGTGAAAACTAGGGTTTCACTTTCCGGGGGTTCTATCCACTAAAAAGGTGCGCTGAAGGTGCCAAAGAGTTCCTTGGGCTAGGGCACACTTTTCTAGATGGTTTTTAGGCAAAAATTCATCTCCAATAAAAAGCCCTAATTTTCTTGTACGACAACAGTGACGTTTTTGCTTATCCAGTGAGAGGTGCTCTCATCAGCTTAGCTCTGATACCATGTTAAAGTTTAAACTATTATTAGGTTTCTTTTCAATTTACTAGATAACCATAGCATAGATAGGATCACTTAGAGAAACACAATCACAAGATACACAACATTTATCTTGGGAAACCCTCATGGGAAAGAAAACCCAGCAAAAACTTCCTTAATATAGATAGCCAATACAATGCCAAGACAATAAACCAAACACTAGAGAATATCCTCTCCCAAGCAATGCGCCTCTCTCTCTTCCAACAATTGGTAACTGCAGCTTCCTTCAATACTTGCACACTAGATGAGTGAGTTGAGTGAGTGAACAAATGAGGCGTTGGCTTCCTTTATTTATACAATTTGGCAAGTGATGAAAGGAGGTGTCTCTTCACTGGCAGGGCCGACTTGTCTTTTTGGGTGGTTAGAACCACTTTAATTTGCCTGGGGGCCGACTTCTTAATTTGCATATTACAATTAGGGTTTGACCAATCCGCAAAAGGGGATTTGGTCAATTACAATGACCAACATGATCAATCCACAAAAGGGGATTGATCTAATGAATAATAGATCAATAATAAATAGAATACTCTTTGCAATTACAATATTTCAACACATGAGGTATTTAAGGGATGTGCTATGGGGAAGTATACCAAGACAACTTTCCCAAACAGTGACAACAGGACAGGAGGCATTCTTGATTTGATACACTCAGACGTATGTGGGCCCATGTCATCGATATCCTTGAGTGGGTACGAGTATTATGTCACCTTCATCGATGACCATTCCAGGAAGACCTGGGTCTATCTCATGAAGACCAAGGACAAGGTCTTCAATCGGTTCCAAGAGTTCAAAGCTCTTGTGGAGAACTAGATAGGGAGAAAGATCAAGACACTGAGGTCCGACAATGGAGGCGAGTACACCTCGAAGGCCTTGAAGGATTTCTGTGCAAGTGCTGTTGGAAATGATTAACAGGTAGCATATACTTGTCATTGATGGCAAGTACAGCAATAAAGATGGCATGTATGTACAAAGGATTGTTGGCCTGTCCTACAGGATGACAGACAAACAAAAGAATAAGCTCAGGAGGCATAGCGCTCTTTTACGTGCAAGGAGCACAGGAAAGAGACCGAGAGCCGTCGGATCTCACTCGGAAATCTCGACAGCTGCTGGATCGGGAGACACCTGCGCAGATGTTAAGTGCAGTTGTTGGCGTGGAGAAGAAGTGATCTGCGCCGTCAGATTGGAAGCAGATACCTGACAGCCGTCAGATCTGCAAAAGAAGTGAGGGCGATAAGCCATCGGAGTTTCGGGGATCGGGGTTTCAACATGCAAAGAAAACAATGCAACGAAAATCCCGATTTCGCGATATGCGAAATCCCGACTGACAGGTGGCACAACC
>ML824492.1:87412-100607 GCA_009831015.1 Picea engelmannii | reverse complement strand
AGTTTATTTTGTTGAATTACTGTTTAAAAGACATCCGATGAATGAAGAAATCCCTGGATGCACTACTGTTTTCATAAGAATATACAATAACTGGTCTCTATAAAGTAGACTAATATTTTTCAGTAAAAGAAAAGTGAAAAATTGTTAATAGCTCAAAATACTGATTCACCCCCCCCCTCTCAGTATTTTTCCAACAAGTGCTGGGGTAAAGAGGGAGTTGATTGTTTTGTACAACCCTCAGCATAACGGGGTGGCGAAAAGGAAGAACAGGGCCATAGTTGGGGCTGCAAAGACAATGTTGTATGATTAGGATCTGCCTAGGTTCTTATGTGCAGAGGCTTGCAACACTATAGTCTACATAGAAAACATGAGTCCTCGTAGGGTATTGGGTAGAAAGACTCATGACGAAATCTTTACAGGGAGGAAACTAGAGATTGAACACTTTCGGATATTTGGATGCATAATCTATTGTCATGTCCCCTCAGAGAAGAGGACAAAGCTCGAGGCCACTGTTGAGAAGGGGATCTTCATTGGGTACAATGAGACTTCTAAGGCATATCATGTCTACATTCCAGCATTGAGGGAGACAATGGTCAGGCGGGATGTGAAGTTTGAGGAGGATGGAGCCCTTAAGAAGGCTCATGATATTGTTCCAACAACAACAGGGAATCATGAGCTTGAGACTCAGAAGGAAGAGGAGACACAGGTTACGGGTATAGATGCTTAGACTTCAGATCAGGATGAGGAGTAGGAGGCTCCTCCATTACATGATACTCCTTCATCTTCCAGGAGGAGGAAGACCAGATGGGTTGAGCAGACCTTGAGAGAGGCTCAGGAGTACGTAGGTGCTCCTAAGACTTCTTTCAGGGAGAGTAGAACACCACAAAGATTTTCCAGTTACATGGCTCTGATGAGTGAGTTGTTAGAGGCCTTTCCTTCTAGCTTTCAGGAGGCATCACAACAACAGGTGTGCAAAGATGCCATGGTGGAAGAGTATGCTTCCATCATGAAGAATGATGTATGGGAGGTTGTGCCCCAGTCAGAGGGGAAATCAGTGATAGGCTCGAAGTGGATCTGCAAGATCAAGCACGCTGCGGATGGCAGTGTGGACAAGTTCAAAGCTCGGTTTGTGTCTAAGGGGTTCTCTCAGAAAGAGGGACTTGATTACTATGAGACATTCACCCCAATAGCCAGATACACTTCGATCAGGGCCATGATCTCTATTGCAACAGAGTTGGGATGGAAGATCCACCAGTTGGACGTGAAGACGACCTTCCTTAATGGCATCATTGAGAATGAGGTGTATATTGAGTAGCCAGAGGGTTTTAAGGTGCAAGGGAGGGATTCCCACGTGTGCAGATTGAAGGGAGCCTTGTATGGGCTCAAGCAATTTCCCACGATGTGGTATTCGAGGATAGACAACTACTTGCAGGGGATGGGCTTCACCAAGAGTGAGGCGGACTCAAACCTATACTACATCATTGTTGGAGGTGAGCCTCTCATTCTTGTGTTGTATGTGGACGACTTGTTTCTCACAAGTTCAGAGAGGCTCATAGCAAAGTGCAAGAGGGACCTTGCTTTAGAGTACGAGATGAAGGATTTGGGGTTGATGCACTACTTTCTGGGGTTAGAAGTGTGGCAGCGAGATGGTCAGACTTTTCTTGGACAAGAGAAGTATGCAGTGGAGATCCTGAAGAGGTTTGGTATGCAAGACTGCAGGCCTATGTCTATGCCCATGGTGACCAACTGGAAGAAGATTGATGCTTCCAGATCAGAGGTAGTGGACCCTACATTATACAGATAGTTGATTGGATCTCTCATGTATTTGGTCAACACTAGACCGAATATATGTTTTGCAGTTAACACACTCAATAAGTTCATGGTTGAGTCGAGGAGAGTACACTGGGTAGCAGCAAAACATGTCCTGAGATATCTGCGTGGCACAATAGTATGGGTTTAGTTACATCCAGGGAGATGGAGTGAAGTTGATGGGCTATACGAATGCAGACTGGGCAGGCAACATAGTTGATAGGGAAAACACTTCAGGGTGGTGTTTCAGCTTGGGATTGGGAGTTGTTTCTTGGTTCAACAGGAAACATAAGTCAGTTGTGTTGAGCTCTGTTGAGGCAGAGTACATGGCAACCAACTTAGCAACATGTGAGGCCATTTGGCTTTAGAAGCTACTCATGGGACTGTTTGGCCAGGAGTTGGAGGCGACTGTCATACACTGTGAAATCAGAGTTGCATCAAGCTCTCTGAAAATCTAGTGTTCCATGACAGATCCAAACACATTGAGATCAAGTTTCACTTCATCAGGGACTGTGTTCAGAAAGGGATGGTGAAGCTACAATATGTGCCTACAGGTGAATAGGTTGCAAGCATTCTCACGAAGGCCTTGATGACAGGCAAGTTTGTCTTCTTCAAGGACAAGTTGGGGGTGGTGTAGAACACCTTCTTTGCTAAGAGGGAGTGTTGAATTGTAGCTTGGAAGATGTCTCAGCATAGGCCTAAGTGTTCAGGCATGCTAAAGACATTTATTTAATACTTATATCAACAGATTTTGTTTTATCCTAAGTTTGACTTAGAAAAAGCATAATAATTACTCAAATATTATTATTGGATTTATTTCTCAGATTTCCTAAGTTTCTCACTTAGGAAATTAATATTTCACATTATGAACTTTCTTGATTCTTCTAGAAAGTTCATTCAAGGGGAATTAGAAGAAATGTGAAAAAGATAAAGAGTTGATGAGAGGGGTAATGAGACACACTTGAGCAAAAGAAGAGAGAGGGTGATTTTGGCTGAGGAAGAGGTGAGATGAAGAGCAGAGGAAAGGGTCGAGTTGCAGCTAGGTCGAGTAGCAGAAGAGGGTAGCCGTATAGGTCATACCGGGCAGCCAAGAACATGCCACGAGTTGGGCTGTACAACCCAGCCAGGAGAGGCCACGACTTGGCTATACAACACAACCAGAAAGAGGTCGCGACCCATGCCGTACAACATAACCAGAGCGAGCCTGTACCAGGGCCATACAGCCTTAGCTAGTGAGGCTGTACCTAGTCCGTACAACAACAACAAGAAGAGATGAGTCTGTACCTAGGCCGTACAACAACAACAAGAAGAGATGAGTCTGTACCTGGTCCGTACAACAACAAGAAGAAGAGATGAGTCTGTACCTAGGCCGTACAACAACAAGAAGAAGAGATGAGTCTGTTGGGCCGTACAGTGCCAGAGAAGTCAAGCAAGGGCTATAAGAATTTCTGAATATTTTCTGCTGTAATCTCTTTCCTCATAAGCCAATCAAATCCCCTCTTTCCTGGTTTTCACCACACTAGGGTTTCCAGGGTAAATTTGTGTTGTGTATTTGTGTGCTTGGTTTCATTTTCTGCTGTGCAAATTGTGTTAGAACTCAGTTGTAATTTTTCTGCATAGTTTACAAAATTTTATATCAACAGTGAATTAAAATATGGGTAGTTAAATTATTGGCATTAAAATTCTGTTGCTGGGTTGAAAGTTTAACACTGTCTAGGGCCTAATGCCCTCATCCAAGATGCATAATGCTCCTCCTCCTAAGTAGGGCTTTTTCGAAGCAAGCAAACCTCTCCATGTGGCCATCATGAAGGATGTCCCCCAAGTTGTCGAGATAACTCCAATACCTTGTGGAAGAATGGCAAGCAAGCACCCAATTGAGGTCAAGCAAACACTGAGTTGTTGATGATTGCAGCGTCGTGTGACATTCTCCATGATACGTTCTCCTCTGGACTGAGTTGAGTCGACCTGTGAGAGAGCCCACGTGTTGGGTGTGCTCATGTGATGGGTGTATCGTTTTCCTCTGGATTGAGTCGAGTCAATGTGTGCCCCAATGTTGGGTGTGTCCATGTGATGGGTGTGCGTCAGACTCTGGACTGAGTTGTTATGACCAATGTTGTATATGTCGTGTCACAGAAAGTGTCGGTGAGGGTCCATAATGTAACTTCTCGGCGACATCGGCAAAAAATATCGGAATATCTCTGAAAATGTCGCAAGACCTCAAAAAAATACAAAAACACTCATTTTTATCAATTTTTTAAACTAGTAAAGCAACAACAACATCACATAAACACTTTGCTACATAAATATGAAAATACAACCAATAAATAAGATGCATAAGATATCAAGTGGTCACATATTGTTACTAAACTGAAAATTCTGAAACATGTTCCTGATAGGATGATATTAGATAGAAAATCACATCAAATGATCAAAACAAATGTATCTCATGAGATGAATCATCATGAGGCATCCAGATACTAAATAGTACATGATAAAATGAAAATGATAGATCATAGGAATCCAAATCATTGATTCCCTGTAGGCTGTGCTGCTCTAGCCCTTTTAGGGGTAAAGGACACCAATTTTCCTTTGGAAGCAGTAGGTGGTCGTGGAGGTTCTCTGGATGAGCTTGGAGTGGAAGCTCCAACTGCTTCAGATGCTCCATCTGAGGTGGTAAGTGATGGGGAGGAGGTGGAAGGAAAAGTGTGTTGCCTCCTCCCAGTCCCAACGGACCCAAGTCCAACTCCAGGTATGGCTCTCTGTGAAGGTGGTGGTGGCATTGGATCCATTAGAAATCCAATCTCCTCCTCAGCCTTTGTATCCACTGGAAGTGGAACATCGTCCTCCTCCTCCTCCTCCTCTGTTGTCCCCTCCTCCTTCAAATCATCTGCATGCTCCTCCAACCACTCGGAGGCTCCTCTATCTTTGGCTCCTGAATCTCCACCCTCCACTGACTGGTGGTGTCAATGTTATCCAATGAAATGGCTTCTATGTCAGGTTCTTTGTCAAGTTTCTTCAGCCACAACCTTAGATTGTAGTAAACATATACCAAGTCATTAAGGCACTGGGTACCTAACCTGTATGAACATTGAGAGCTATAGTTAGTGATGGTAAATAAATAGTAAATAGTAAATTGTAAAAATTAAAATTAAAAAAAATATAAACAATTTAAATTTTGATTGTTGCATTTTGTAACATCTCTAACCTGTTGCGCTTCTTGGAGTGTATATTTTCAAAGACACTCCAATTGCGCTCACACCCTGAAGAACTGCAAGTTTGACTAAGCACTTGAATGACAAGTTTCTGCAGCTCCGAGAGCTTTCCACCATAGTGTTTCCACCAGACATCTACAATGAATAAAATGAAAGGAAGACAACGAATTATATTTCGGATTTCCATCGAGGAATAAATGTCATATATAATATATAGAAAGGAATAAACAAAATTTGAAATTGAAGCTTACCTGACATCCTTGTGGTCCTATCTTGGACAACCATATCATAGCCCAACATCCCGGATGCCATCCTATATATCTTATTCTGTCTAGAAATCTCCGAGCGTTCAGCTGGAGTCAGCACCATCCTCTGAACACACTAGAGGAAACCATCAATGACCTCACCATCAAAATTAAATCCACAAGCATAAGCAAATGCAGGGTTGAGGTAGAGCCCTGCTGCATGAATGGAACGATGGAGAGTGTTATTCCATCGCTCATCAATCACACCCCATATTTGAACTCTCTTGGTAAGTCCTTCCTCCCCCTTGTTCTCATAGTACCGGTAGATAGCTTCTTTTGCCCTATCCATGGCCTCATGCAAGTAGCCCATTGCGGGCTTCTCACCATCAACCAATCGAAGAACCTTTACCAAAGGTTCACTAATCATACATACCTCCCCTACTCCACTCTAGAATCTCATGTCATGTCCCACAAGTTGGGTTATGGCTTGCCCATCTTGTTTGGTGCTATAGACACAAGCAACCCACTCATTAGAAAGAAACATTCTTTGTAAGTCCAACATACTATTGAGGAGCGACTAAAGAGAAATGACGCTGGTGGAAAAACGTGTGATTGCGGGATGCACCAACTCTCCGTTCCCTTAGAATTGTCTCATGAGTGAAAGAACATATGTGTGATTATATATCTATTTTGTCACACTCCGAGCTAAATCAATCATTTCCTTGATCCAAGGAAGTTTTCCCATGTCCTCTAGCATCAAATCAATGCAATGGGCGACACAAGGACTCTAGTACAAGGAAGGATACCTCTGCATAAGCATTCTCCTAGCAACAACATAATTAACAACATTGTCCGTGATGACTTGGACAATACACTGCGGGCCTATCTCTCGAATAAAGCCATCCAACAACTCACATAATAATTGTGGATCTTTTGTATATGCACTTGCATCAACACTTTTGATAAACATTGTCCCCTTGGGACAATTAACCAAGAAGTTTAGAATTGATCTGCCTTCCCATCAGTCCACCCATCCGACATCACGGTGCATCCGGTGGTCTTCCATGTTTCCCTGAGCTGAGCTAATCTTTCTGTGCAATCGACCTTTTCCCCTTGAAGGAGACTCCCTCCCAAATCCTGATAGGAAGGGCCCCTATACCCCGAGCCAACAATTGCAGCAGCTTCAAACATGGAATGGTAGACGGGGTTATTGGCAATGTTAAAAGGTATATCACTCCAAAGAAAACATTTGGCCACAAGCTTGTCGGCCTCCTTCGTCTCTTTTCGTTTAATCAATGACAGAATAGAAGGTTGCCCCCCAAGTGTTGACCTCAGCACAAAGTAAGATGAGGTTGATGAGAGGACTGCAAAAGTTGAGGGCCCTGTGGCTGAGGAGTGGGATTGTGGTACTAGTCCCCACTCAGAGGCACTTATTCTAGTGTTTCTATTTGCACGTTCAAGTTCTTTTTTGCGAGCCTCGGTCGTATCCCTCTTATTAGCCATATCAATGAGTGATTGGTTTACAATACACATAATTTCCGAGGTACTGTTGACAAGCATCCACATCAAACCCAGGGATTTTGGCAAAGTGGTATTTCAAGCGGCTAATTCCTGCAAAAATCTTTTTGCCGCAAAGATTGCTTGTCAATTCGTGTCTATTGGTAAGTTGCATTGGTTCACCATACACCCACATTGGATCCAATGCCTTCGGCATTTTGTTTAGATGAAAATATTGAACCTATGGCACAAAAAAAACCAAAATAAACACACAATAATGCAAAGGTTAAATAATAAGAGCTAGATGAATTAGAATGATTGAATCTTCCATTCAAAAACAACAAGAAGAGGCACATTGCAAACCCTAGCCTAACTCTAAAAATTGAAAAAACAAAGTTCAAATCTTCAAGTTCAAACTTCAAACAAATGAAAGAAAAACGTTTTTGATCGTACCTGGAAATCTTGATCTCTCCGCTGGCGCTAATGGTAGCAAGATCCTTGTCTTTCTCCTCCTTGGATAAATGCACAATGACTTCCCTTACACCTCTCTAGCTCTCTCACACTTTATATTCTTATTATTATTGATATATTATTCATAGGATCAATCCCGATTGTGGATTGATCATGTCGGTTATTGTAATAGGACCAAATCCCCTTTTGCAGATTGGTCAAAAGACAATTGTAATAGGTAGAATAAGAAGTCGGCCCCAACAGATATTAAAGAGGCCCAGAAATATAATAAAGGTGGGTTTACCCACCCAATTTGAGAAGTCGGCCCTGCAAGTGAAGAGACACTTCACACGTGCCAGACTTGTATAAATAAGGAGGCTAGTGCCTCACTTAGACGCACAACTCACTTGCTCATTGAGAGACAAGTTTTGGATCTACTGGTGGAGAAGAAGGAGAGAGAGAGTGGCACATATCTGGGAGAGGACTTTCTGTATTGGTTTAAGAGATCTCTTGGCATTGTATTGGCTATCTATATTAAGGAAGTTTTGCTGGGTTTTCTTCCCCTAGAGGGTTTCCCAGGATAAATGTTGTGTCTCTTGTGATTGTGTATTTCTCAGTGATCTTGGATTATGCTATTGTTATCTAATGAAATGCAAACATCTATAATAATGGCTTAAACATTAACAATAAAGCTATTGAGTAACTTTAATAAAGTGGCTTGGTTTAGATTCTAGAAGGGGGTGGCCCCTTTCTTTCCATAGATTATAAGCAAGGTATATGAGCTCCAAGTCAAAAGGGGTACAATTGATACACCATGGTTAATATAACGGCCCCACCAAATACTTTGATGACATCATTTCCATTTTGGCTCATTGCATGATTTAGTATAGTGGTTAGGTTAGGTAATGAAAAGGGTGGCCCCTTTATTGATATGATTTTTAAATTTTTCCCATTACACACACATATATGCCTTCATTATGATCAAAGTGCAAAGAAGGGGTTGCCCCCTTTAGAATAGTCTTGCCAGCACTTTTGTGCCAATGATGAGTATAAAAGTTTGCATAATGAATGTTAGAGATGAGACCTTCTAGTAAAACTCCGCCATAGGCCAAAGTCATAACAGAATAGGGGACAAGTAATACACCATAGCACCATAGGGCATATCATCATCATCTAAGCATCAAGTATAACCATGAAGAGAGAACCAAGTACCACCACATAAGCCACCTCACATGCAACATTATGGTGAAGTAATAAGATCAAAGATATGCCCAACCAAGATGCACCGTCTCCAAACAAGAATAGATGGTGTGTAAGTCCATTGGCATCCCTATAAGTTACCCTTGCAAACTCTGTCATGTGGTAAGAATCACAATTTACTACATGATAGGCTTTGCAAGGGTAACTTACAAGGATGCCAATGGAGTTAGATACCTTTTATTCTTTCTTGGAGACAGTACATCTTGGTTGGCCATGTCTTTGATCTTATTAGTTCACCATGATTCTGCAAGTGAGGTGGCTTATGTGGTGGTACTTGGTTCTCTCTTCTTGCTCTATGGTGATATGGCGTATTACTTGTACCCCATTGTGATATGACTTTGGCTTATGGCGGAGTTTTACTAGAAGATTTCATCTCTAATAGTCATTATGCAAAATTTTATACTCACCATTGGTATAGATGTGGTGGCAAGACTATTCTAAAGGGGCCACCCCCTTTGCACTTTGATCATAATGAAGGCATATATATATATATATATATATATATATATAATGGGAAAAATTAAAAAATCATATCAATAAAGGGACCACCCCCTTCATTTCTTAGCCTAACCACTATACTAAGTCATGCAATGAGCCAAAGGTGGAAATGATGTCATCAAAGTATTGGGTGGGGCTGTTATATTAACCATGGTGTATCAATTGTACTCCTTTCGACTTGGAGTTCATATGCCTTGTCCTAAGGTTTAAGCTATTATTATGTGTCTTTTCAATTCACTAGATAACCATTTCATATATAGGATCATTGAGAAATACACAATCACAAGAGACACGTCATTTATCCTGGGAGACCCTCATGGGGGAGAAAACCCAACAAACACTTCCTTAATATAGATAGCCAATACAATGCCAAGAGATAACTCAAACAATACAAAAAGTCCTCTCCCAAGAATGCGCCTCTCTCTCTCTTCCTTCTTCTCCAACTGCAACTCCAAACTTGCGCTCTGATAAACAAGTGAGTGAGCGAACAAATGAGGCGCTAGCCTCTCTTATTTATACAATCTGGCAGGCGTTGAACTGGGGTGTCTTTTCACTGGCAGGGCCGACTTCTCATTCTGGATGGTTATAACCACTTTAATATATTATGGGTGGTTATAACCACTTCAATATATTCTGGGGCCGACTTTTCATTTAGCCCATTACAATTAGGGTTTTACCAATCCGCAAAAGGGGATTTGGTCATTTACAAAATCCGACATGATCAATCCACAAAAGGGGATTGATCTAATGAATAATACATCAATAATAATTAGAATACTCTTTGCAGTTAGATTATTTCAACACTCCCCCTTAACAAGAAGGGTATTCTACAACAACATCAGGCGAGAGAGAGGGCATCATCATCAACAACATCTTGGAACACTGACTGGCATATCTATAAATCATCAGAAGTTTTTCTCATTATCAATATCATCATTCACAGTAGGGAGCTGGAATGGCTTCATCATCCTCATCAACATGAGGCTAAGGTAACAACATCATCATCTTCAACGTGAGGCTAAAGTAACATCATCATCTTCGGCATGAAAGATGAAGTAACATCATCATCTTCGGCATGAAAGATGAAATAACATCATCATCGTCATAATCATCTTCAGCAAGGAGCTGAAGTGGCATCATCATCATCACCTTCAGCAAGAAGCTAAAGTGGCATCATCATCATCATCTTTAGCAAGAAGCTAAAGTGGCATCATCAACATCATCTTTAGCAAGAAGCTAAAGTAGCATCATCATCATCTGCATCAACATGGATTAGTATAACACTAATACATCATGATCATCAATAACAACACAAGGCTGATACAACATAAAAAACACCAATATCACAGCACAAAGGCTAGAGCATCATCAACAACAACAATATCACAACACGAAGGCTGGAGCATCATCAACATCAACAACACCACAACACGAAGGTTGGAGCATCATCAACATCAACACTGGGCTGAGAGTCTTCAGCACGAGGTTGGCATCACAGCACGAAGCTGGCAACACATCATCACAACACAAGGCTGGCACATCATCACAGCACGAGGCTAGCATGTCATCAACATGAGGCTGGCATCACAACACTTAAGCTGGCACATCATCACAACAATTAAGCTGGCACGTCATCGCAAAAATCATCACAACAATTAAGATGGCACATCATCACATCAATTAAGCTGGCACATCATCACAACAATTAAGCTGGCACATCATCATTTTGTGGTACTCTGACAGTCCCTAAGGAGCTTCCCAGGAATCATAAGATTCCCTAGGATATAAAATCCTAACGGAGCTACCACGTGGTACTCTGACAGACCGTCCTTATCGGACCTTCGGGATCTGCCCAGGAATCATAAGATTCCCTAGGATTATAAGAATCCTAACGGAGCTACCACTACTGATCAGGATACCATAGTATCATCAACACTACTTCCCCTTTCGAGAGAGGTTCTTTCGGACTATACCAAGCTTATCTTGATAGTGCTCAAACTTTACACGAGATAGAGGCTTGGTCAACACATCAACAACTTGTTCGTCCGTGCTAACATATTGGAGCTTTATGGCTCCTATTTGCAACATATCACGAATGAAGCGATACCGGATCTCTATGTGCTTCAACTCATCATGGAGTGCAAGGTTCTCCATCATCTTTATACAACTCTGGTTATCACATAGGATCATGGTGGCTTCCATCTCCAGATCAAATAGATCTGTCAACAACATCTGAAGCTATATGGCTTCACAACTGGCGGAACATGCAACAATGTATTCTGCTTCTTCCATGCTCATAGTAATGCTGAATTGCTCCCTACTCTGCCATGAAGCCATGGCTGACCTCAGACTGAAACAACTTCTTGAAGTGCTCTTTCTATCAGAAACACTTCCAGCTCAATATGAATCGGTGTAACTACTCAGTCTGAAGTCATGATCTCTAGTATAATAGAGACCAAAATCCAACGTACCCTTAAGGTATCTCATCATATGTTTTGCAGCAACAATGTGAACACGTCTGGGTTCTACTAGATACTGACTTAAGGCAAAACATATATCTAGCCTGGTATTCGTCAGATACATCATTGAACCAGTAATCTGTCTGAACAGAGTAGCATCAACCAATTCTGACGAGGTATCTACCAGGAGCTTCAACTTCGTTTCCATGGGTGTGTTCATGGATTCACATTTCAACATGTCAAACCTCTTCATTTTAATTGCATACTTCCCTTGGTTAAGGAAGATCTTCTCTGTGCTCTGCCAAACTTCAAGACCTAAGAGATAATGCATTTAGGTCTTCCATCAAACTCTGTGGCGAGCTTCTTCTGCAATCTGTGATGAGCTTTTCTTGATCTTGTCAAGAATACATCACCTACATATAGTAACATCATTGGCTCATCATTCATAACCTTGAGATAAAGGTTAAAATCAACTTTACTCTTGGTAAATCCCAAGCTCTTCAGGAAACTGTAATTTTTGCCATATTAAGCTCTAGGAGCATGCTTCAATACGTACAGATCCTTCTTCAACTGGCAGACATGAGTCTTTCTATCTTCAATCTTCAAATCAATTTTTCTCATTACATTGTACCAATCTGGTACACTTGCTCAACTGCAACTCAATCTGCACAAACATGTGTTAGCTCTATGTCCTTTCTGCAAAGCACTATCTGTCTCACTGATTGGGAGTATGTCCTCTCCTCTTTCTGGAACTGTTTCTTCTGGAACTGAGACTCTGCACCTGCACCTGCTCTAAAGTTGAGAATGGTTGCCCCGTTCTTACTGTGACTGCTGAAATCTGGGAGTAATTCCTCTACTCCATCATGGCAACAACTTCATCTGAAATTGAAAGTGGCTCAATAACTGATACTGAAGATAGCTCTTTTTCTTTCATGGAGGTAACTCTATCTTTCATTGTAGTCATGTCTCCATGACCCAACTAATGTACTGCACCAACTTCCACTCAATTTTTAAATATGGGGATTGCTCCCCCTACATCTCATACTATATATGAATCATGGTTGTTCTGGTTGTCTTCATAAATACTGGAACTATTTCTTCAATAAGTGTTTCATCATAGTCTTCTCCCTCTTGCTGGGAGAATTCTCTGGACACACATCAGGCTTTGAACATCTGCAACATGCTTGATCTGTATAGATCAATCTTGGAAGTCAATATTGACTTCTCTTCTAGTCTCACGGATGAATCCATATCCTAGTCTTTTTGACTGGCTTCCTTCTCTGTTACTGAAACAAGGAAATCTTCCTAGGAGATTTCATATCTCCTAGAAGTTTCTGAAGCTACGATCTAGTCTTCTCACGACATCTATTTCCCAGTCCTGTAAGTTGTCTCTTCATCTGATCCTTTCTGAGATCAAGCTTACTCACGATTTTTTCTGAGTCTACAAGGACTTCATTATCTCTTATAGGGTATACTTGGTGTTGAATACCAAGTCTTAATATGAAAGACAAAGTCAGGCTTCAATCAAGATTTGCTTCCCTTTCTAATGTTCGGTCATCTTTGGAGCCTTCTACTCCTTTCAATCAATCTTCATATGAGATACCTTGAATCTCAAGAGATAACTTCTTCTTCATCTTCTTTGGTACATGAGTGTATATGGTCATGTACATAGTCTGCTTCATGTCTCATATAATATGTTGCCTTCAGCAACCTTCACTATAGCTTCCTCAGGGTTATCACCTGTGACCTGAAACAAGGTCAACAA
>ML824492.1:39929-59611 GCA_009831015.1 Picea engelmannii | reverse complement strand
TCTAGTAAAGCGTTGTTAACTCTTGTTAGCTCAATGTCACTTTTCGAATATAACACCTGTGACTGGAGTGACCTCTAGTAACCCTGTTTACCCCTCTTTGGCCCTGGCTATAGTCTAACGGGGTGGTTTAGACCATTAAGCCTGCTCTTCTGGAGCTCCTATTTGGAAAGGGACATTACAATTCAACAAGTTTACAATGAGGAGTCTCTTATTTATAGATCAAGAGCTCAACAACATGCATAACAAAATAGCATTAGATCTCTAATGTAATGTTCCCAGGCCAATTTTTTCGCTGAAAACACTAACTGTTCACTGTCAACTGTTGTTTGGATGTGTGTATGCAGGTTTGCTCATGAAGTTGTGTTTAGGGTTTATATATTTGATTATCAAAGCATATAGACATAGATCTGAAGATGCATCATAAAGAAGTACAAGATATAGCAAGAGACACCAGTTATGGAACCAAATAACACAGATCTGACCTTTATTTAGAGAATATAGAGAACCTGGTACAATAGATCTGCAGATCTGGAAGAATATCAAATAAAGCCTCTAGCTGGAATAAGAGCTGCTACAAAATGATCAAGACTGAAGATACAAGCCTCCCATGGCTAGATAATAAGTTGAAGATTCATACAAGATTAACTTCTTTCCCTCCAAGGTCCAAGTCCAACCCCCCTGGCTGAAGTTGCGCCCTCCTGGCTGGTTGTAGAAACCCAATAATTTGTCCTTGCTGTTGGAAGCCTCCAAATGCTCTGAAACTGTATAGAATGATAGATCAGGGCAAGACAAACCCCCTCCTGAAGTCTTAGACTGAAATATAAAGATCTCCTCCTCAAATGACTGAAACTCCAAACTGAACTGCGCCCTCCTGAAGACTGCAGAGACCCAATAATTTGGCCTCCTGGCTAGGAGCCTCTAAATGCTATGCAACTAGCTGGAAATGTAGATCGGGGCTAGACAAACCCCCTGGTGAAGTCTCTAGCTGAAAGATGAAGATCTACCCCTCCAAACTCACTAAATCTCTTTCCCCAGTGCGCCCTCTTTATCTCCAACTCTTGCCAAGCTCCAGAAAATCAAATGGCAAGTAAACCTCTCTCCAAATATGCTAGGAATGATGGCTGAGGCCCTACAGAGAAAACCCATATGACAAATAGTCCAAAAACCTCCTCTAACTCCTGGATCAAATCTTTCTTCCTTCAATGGTGCGCCCCCCTTGCTGAAAACCCCCAAGGTTACGTCCTGCTTCTTCCTTGAATGATTGATGGTACCTGTAGTTGCTGTAGAATGATGTGGGTGGAGTATTGCATCCTCGAGACCAAGCTTGGATCAAGTGAGGTGGGATCTTTCACCACTGAGTTGATCTCTAGGGTTTGTATTCTCAAAACCCTCAAAACTGTTTGTGCTCAAGAGCCCAAAAGAAAAATGCAATAATAATCCAAAGGTGAATGAGAAGTGCGCCCTTCCTTTCTTTTATACTTCAATTCTATTTCTCTGTTGAGTTAGTTAACTCCTAGCTTACCCTCACGTGCTCTTTTCTTTCCCTTAGTTACCGTTTCTTTTCAAAGTCAACTCAATAATATAACGTTGAGCTTAGCTGATGGCTTTTAGCTGACTTTCTCCCCATAATGCATGAGACTATAGTCTAGTGGGGACAACTAGATTACTGAGTTTCTCCAACCCTCTTCATCAAGAGGTGGGGGACATTACATCTAACTAATTGTAGATCTATGCTCAAACTACTAATTAGTAATATCCTCTAACCAACTAGAGACGATCAAGTCAACAACAATATAATATGGTGGACTAATGCCACATGTACAACCTCCATCCAATGGATGGGAAAAATAAGTGGACGCCCTCCTCAAATGAAGAGATAGACATGGTCAAAGTTCAACAAATCCCCTCCTCTAGGGGTCGAACTCATCAAGATGCAACAATATAGTCTCAAATGATTTAAACATGTGGATCCAAGGGAAATAAGAGGGGCGTCCCTCAAAGTGCTCCAACAAATGCTCAACAAACCCAAATGTGTGAGATAGAGACCCAAGAAGAATGTCTTCCAAAAAATCCTCTAATGACCTCCATAAATGACGCCAAGTGAGTGGAAGGAGAGGCACGTGTGGCTTCAAGTGCAACAACCTCAGTCAATGGTCCAATATAAGCATGTCAACCCCTCAAATGGGTGAAAGATGTGGCACGTGTTGCTTCAAGATGGTGTAGAAGGCTTTTCACAACACCTAATGTAGATATCACAACGCCCAAGGCAGTCACATTGCCCTAGGCATAGGCTCACAATGCCCAATGTAGGTACACAACTGCTAATGCAAGTACACAACAGAGATGCAACACTCTAGGCAGGTACATTGATCCCAATGCAGGGGTGCCTAGCCATAGTGGTGATTCTCGCCTTGATATATGTGCAATGAAAGTACAATAAGGAGTACCTTCGAATCACTTTTAGTACTATCTAGGATCATGTTGGTCCAAGAAGTAGGGCCAAACAAATAGATAGGTACATTAAAATGCACTGTAGCTGGATCTAATAAGATGATGACATTTTCTATGGTGTTTTTAATTGACTAATGTATAGTGGTGTGTCCTAGTTCCCTTGGGAGGCTGGTTGGAACATGGGACTGAGGGAAGTCATTTTGGACCCATAAGGTTATTTACATGTGAAAATAAGCACCCAAAATATTAGATAGAGGCTTAGTCACCGGGTTTGGCGATTTTTAAGCAAGAAGTTCAAAATTTGGTGATTTTTATTGGATCCCGAATTTAATCGATTAAGTTCGTCGAACTTAATCTCGAACTCGAAGTTGAACCCCATCCCATACACGACACGAACAAGTTCGTTGATAGTCATTGAAATTCAGCTAGGGCCGCGGGGCGTTCCTTTAAAACATTTTGGAAGAAATCCCATGAGCTAAAAATCTCTCCCTGCCCACCTTCATTTCCATTCTTTTCGCCCGCGTTCAAGTCCACCATCTCCAGTCTTCATCACGGTACACACCCCGACGACACTCCAGTCTCCATCTCCAGCAAGCCCGACCATGGTCCGAGCGTCTACGACTAAGTAGTGAGCCCATCTCCAGCACGCTGCACATCCCGACAGGCTGACGAGACTCCATCTCCAGCAGCGACCACTGACTGTTGAATTTTATTATATATATATATATATATATATATATATTTTTTTTTTTTTTTTTCAAATTTTGTACTGTCGAACTTAATGCCAAATTTTTTCTCCAAAATTTTGACTGTCGAATTTTTGGCAAACTTCAAGCTCGCCGAATTCGAACACGAACACGAATGCGGTGACTAAGGGTAGAGGTGTCTATGTGCTCCAGAAACTGTATCATAAACTTTTCTTGCACTCTTTCCGGCAATAATAGATTTACATCCTCATCATTTGTGGAAGTTTCACTTAGATCTTTTGATGAAATTGTAATAGAGGTTTTAAAACCAACTGAACCTTCTTCAGTACTCGCACAGGCCTGTTTTGAGCATTTATTGTGGTTGGATTGAACAAAATAGAGTATGCTTTGTTGCAGGTAATAATTTATAGAAGCAATTAGGGGCTTGAAATGTCCAATATTTAGGCATACTCGCAACATAGGACAAAATTAAGTTAAGAAGGTTCCATGGGGTGACCATATTTCATGCTAAACTCTTTATTTTATGGAATTTTATGAGCATTGACAGAGCTGTACCTGAGTGTTTATATGTATGTGTGCATGTCAAACATAGGTGTTAAAAGTCTCAAGCCGGTGTAAAAGAGGTTTTAGTGCAAAGTTTGTACTTAATGGTTTTAACTTTTCTTTGCACTTGTTTGTGGTGAAATCTATTGAGGAAATTCAAAAGCATGTAAGTGCTTGAAAATTGAATGTTTGCAACCTTGGGCATGATTGGATATCCAAATATACATGCTTTAGCAAGTCATTCCTTGTTGTGGTCGCCTTAAAGTGCCTTAGGAGAGGTCACAGAGCATGAATCTTTATATAGCCAAGATGGGATTAGGAGAGGTCCAAATTGGCTAGCTCAGGAATAGCAAGATGTAGTCTTCAGGAGGAGATAGTTAGCTAAGGCACCATTATAGTTAGTACCTTTTCTCACTCCCAAATACTTCTGTCTCTGAATTCTAATCCCTTTTATGAGAGGTAGAGAGGATTTTATGGTCTTATTTATGAAAGATTGAATGTATTGCACTTATATTCTTCATCAACGAAGAACAGCGATCCATCACAAACTTATAACTATTTGGATTCCGATGACTATGCCTCCCTCTGAAATGCTTCTACTAAAAGCAATGTTGAAGTTGTCTTGAGAATTCTATGCACCAAGAGATATCTTGCTTCCAGGACCTTAATATTGATCGAGGAAGCAACCTTATGGCTACACATTGCTGAGGTAAAGAACTGAATTTATTATGACATGAAACTATGGATGAAGACCTTCTTGGCTACACTTACTGTAGGGTTTAACCAGGCTTCCTGCTAAAAGTGCTGGTGTTTGATGGATTGCCAACTGACAATGTCTTTTCGGATGGTGTATTTGCAAAGTCTTAAATATGTTATAAATTATAATATGGTTTAGTGTTTTCTCTAGTATTAATGTGGCTATGGCTAAATCCACCGTTTTCCTTCTTTACAGGAATATCATATTTATCAAAACAGCAAGAAGCTGAAGTCAGACATCAACTAGGTTTGGCAGATGTGACTGAAAGTCAATCATCTCTTTCTGGAAGAAGTTCAAAAAATATCAGAGAGATACCTTTGACCAGTACTGCAGATGTTATCTTTTCAGAGAGGATGAAGGTTAAATTCGGTCAATGGCGTGATAGTATCTTAAGGCATCGGAACAGAGGGAAACATGCTACAGTTGATGGTAGTGGTGATTGTAACAACCAAATAAATGAATCTGAGATAAGCTTTTGCAAGACACGGCCATCGCTTTTGCTGAGTGGAATTAGTGCTAACCAAGTCAAATTGGTTCAACAGGTATAAGCTCATCTGTTTGTGCATGAATATGCTTTCATGGCTTATTTCAATTTTTTCTGTACTTAAAAATTTGTGTTTGTAGGTTCTCTCTTATATATAGTACTTGAATATAATTAGGCAATTTATATTCTGATGTTTATAGTATAAGTTATGAGGTCATCTTTTCTGCTGTAAGCCAGTTTACTTTTGACAGTTGGGTGTATTTATAAAGTAATTGCTGGGCCTTAACATGCTTTTGTGTATTATATAGCAGACACTATGCTGTGGGGAAGCACCCCCTCCCAAGCGCTTCGCTCCTGAAGCACGCTCCCAGAGGGAGTGTTCAAAAAGCGCCCTTGAGAGCGTGCTCCCTACAATTTTTTTCATTCCCTACCAATTTCGGGAGTGTTCAGGGAGTGTCGCTCCCTAAGCATTCCCTGAGAAATTCCTGAACGCTCCTGGGAGCAAAAAAACACTCCCTCAAGGCAAAGTTGGCATTTTTTTTGGTGTTTGGGAACCAAGTCAAGGTTTCAAATGGTTCCAAAAGGCATGGCTAGGGGTTGTTAGGATTAAAACACTCACTCACTCCATTTTCCTCTCATTCTATTTCTCATTTCACTCATTTCATTCATCTTTGCTAGGAGGGTTTTGAGTGGGCTTCTTGCTAGTTCTTGAAGAGATTGAAGGCTGCTAGAGGGAGATTGAAGGGAGATCAGAGAGCTTGGAAGGAAGATTGAAGGCTTCCATAGGGAGATTGGAGAGCTTGGAAGGAAGATTGAAGGATGTCATTTCTGAGAGTTTGGAAGGGAGATTGAAAGCTGCCATAGTCATATTCAACCACCATTGGAGAGCTAAAGAGGTAGGCTCTAAAGCCCATTCATGCTATTTTTTAATTTTTTTTCCCATGTGTTGTAAACTAGTATATTATGCTATGTTGAATACTTGAATGTTGTTTTCTCCTACTCTTTCCCATTTCTCCTCCATCATTCTTTTGTAGGCAACACGTTGTTCTCGAGATTCAACAAGCATGATGGGTATGTCAATGTGGTATATCCTTTTGGTTCCATTTTTTATTATGATGGTGGTGTTGGGAGCTGGAGGACATCAGATTACCCATGATAGTGAGGAAGAAATAAAAGTACATAGCACATACCATGGAGAGGAAGAAGAAATGTAACGGGATGATGGAAATGAAAATGATAGTGATGATGGACAAAAACCCAAAGATATCTTAATATCCTTGTGGAAGTATGTGACAAGGCTTGGGGGAGGGTAAGGGGGTGGAACAACAAAATTTGCATGCCTCCATTGTCATAAAAATTACACAGGTTCCTATACCTATGCGAGGAAACATCTCCGTGGGATTATGCCATGGGATGAAGGTAGGCCTATAGGAGTCAAAACCTGTCGACAAGTGCCAACCAAAGACATAATCAAATACCAAAAGGAAGAGGAGGTAGCATAAAACAAATCCAAAAAATCAAGGGTTGAACATGAGAGTTCACAAAGAATGTTCAGTGGTCGATCCCCACCCCCCCATGCTAGTGGATTCTTGTCTTCGCGTTCAGGGCATAGAACAATATCATATTTCCTTGAACAAGGTTGTAGGGATGATGTGGATGCAAACATTTTCAGGTTCTCTATGCATGTGGTGTACCATTCAATGTTCTTCACTCACCCTATTGACATGAAATGGTACAAGCCATCAATGGTGCCCCAAAGGATACAAGAGCCCTCGAGTATGACAAAGCTAGCACCTTGAGACTTGACAAGAAAAGAGCCAAAATCCATAATGCTCTAGGAAAATTTACAAATGCTTCGAACCATTATGGGGTATCAATTGTATCTGATGGTTGGACAAATGTTAAAGGCAAGCCATTGATAAATGCTCTTCATGTGTCTGCTAGTGGTGCAGTCTTCCTTTCGGCCCATGACTACTCAGATCGCTACAAGACCGGTATTAATATTGCAAAAGCCTTAATTTAAACCATTCAAGAGATTGGGCCCTACAATGTCATTCAGGTCATCACTGATAACGCTGCGAATTGTAAGGCAACAAGAGCAATTATTGAGAACAAGTACCCCAACATGTTTTGGTTAGGGTGTTTGGTTCATACATTGAGCCTTTTGATGCATGATATTATTAAAATGAAGGACCATGTTTATAGATGGATTGGTGCTTTGTACAAGAGAGAGAAGAATATGATAAAATTCATTATCAATCATACCATGGTCCACTTCATTTTCTACAATCACTCCAAGTTGGAGTTACTAAAGATTGCAAAGAGTGGATTTGCTAGCTATTATCTCACCTTCAGGTGCCTTTTGAAGGTAAGAGAGGCATTGGCTAGTATGGTCTCAAGTGATTCATGGAAGGATTTGAAAGACAGGGCTACATCCACATTTGACAGACATGAATTTCAAGAGGTGGAGGACATAGTGCTTGATGGTCAGTTTTGGCATAGGTATATTTTGCAGTTCACCAAACCCATTAATATTATGATTCAGTTTGCAGATACAGATCATGTGGCAATTGGGGATGTATATGAGTAGATGGACAACATGCTAGGCCAAATCAAAGAGATTGTTGAGTCGAGGGATGTGATCTTGTATGATCATATCCATAAACATGTGATCAAAAGGTGGGATAGTTTGAATGTTCCACTCCATGCCCTAACATGTTGAAGTTTTACTTATACAACTAGCAATTACGGTTCTTCTTTATTATTATAATCATTTATCACATTAGCTGCATAAATAAGATCACTGAAAGAGAGGCAATCACAGAAACAATAGAGACACACAGATTATCCTGGGAAACCCTCATGGGGGAGAAAACCCTGCAAAAACTTCCTCAATATAGATAGACCAAAGACTGAACAAAAGATCCTCCTCTACTCCTTCACTAGGAAGAGTAGCGCACCAGTTAACCAAGAAATACAAAGAGATAGACCGAAAACCCTCCTTGACGTCACCTCCAGTTGCAACAACTTCTCCTCGAAGACTTGCGCATTACAGAGCTAGGTGTGTATGTGTCCAAATAAGGCGCTGGCCTCTCTTATAAATAGTGGTCTGGCCAGCTTATAATTAGGTCTGGGCCGACCTGACACTTTACTCTCTTAATTTACATTTAATTGTCAAGGCACAAAAGGGACGACTTTTACAAAGGCACAATGGGGCCTAATTAATAAATATAATATAACAATATTATTCAACACTCCCTCTCAGGTAGAATATTCTTAGAAGTTACAATATTTCAATACTCCCCCTTAACAAGAAGGGTATTCTACTGACAACATTAATAACAACTGATTGGACTCAATACATCATCAAGAGGAGGGGACATCGTCATCAGCATTGGGAACACTGTCGGTAATATCTATAGGTCATCAAAAGTTTTTCTGCAACATCAGTAGAAACTAAACATCATCATCATTTGCAATGTGGAGCTGGAGTAACATCATCATCATCGACAACATGAAGTTGGAACATCAACATCAACAACACGAAGTTGGAACATCAACATCAACAACACGAAGCTGGAACAACAACATCAACAACACGGAGCTGGAAGAACAACATCAATGGCACGAAGCTGGAACATCAACATCAATAGCACGAAGTTGGAACATCAACATCAATATGTGGCAATAAAATGAGGCAGGTGCATCAACATCTATGGTACTCTGACAAACCCTCCTTACCGGACCTTCAGGAACTGCCCAGGAATCATAATATTCCCTAGGATATAAAATCCTAACAAGCTACCACGTGGTACTCTGACAGACCGTCCTTATCGAACCTTCAAGATCTACCCAGGAATCATAAGATTCCCTAGGATATAAAATCCTAACTAAGCTACCACTACTGACCACAGTTGGCATATACATGCACAGGTACTCTGACAGACCGTCCTTACCAAACCTTCAGGATCTGTCCAGGGATGATCAGTCCCCTAGGATATAAAATCCTAACTGAGCTACCCACTGTTGGTCAGGATACCATAGTATCATCAACATCACTCCCCCTTTCGAGGGAGGTCCTTTCGGACAACACCAAGCTTGACACGAAAGTTCTCAAACTTCACATGACACAGAGGCTTAGTGTCGGCTTCTTTTAATGAATCATGTTAGTTCTATATATACTTTTCTGATTACTGGAGCAAGTGTCTCGTCATAGTCTTCTCCCTCTTGCTGGGAGAATCCTCTGGACACAAATCAGTCTTTGTACATCTTTATACTGTTATCTGCAACATGCTATATCTGTTAGAACAATCTTGGAAGTCACCACTGACTTCCCTTCTGGTATCAAGGAAAAATCTGTATCCCAATCCTCCTGACTGGCTTCCTCCTCTGTCACTGAAACAAGGGAATCTTCTCAGGAGATTTCATGTCTCCTAGAGGTCTCTGAAGCTACGATCTAGTCTTCTCAACTCATGGCATTTGTCTGCTAGTCCTGGAAGATGTCTCTTTTTCCCATCTTATCCTTTTTGAGATCAGGCTTACTCTGAGTCTTGATTTCTTTTGAGTCGACAAAAACTTCAGTCTCTGCAGGATATATACTTGGTGTTTGAATACCAAGTCTTAATATGAAAAGTTGAGTCAGACTTCAAACGAATTTTGCTTCCTGTCAAGGTGGCTTCATTATCCATTGACCAAGTCTACTGTGAGTTCTATTCTAATGTTCGGTCATCTTTGGAGCCTTTTGCTCCTTACAATCAATCTCCATATGAGATACTCTGCATCTCAAAAGTGTTAAAGTTTAAGCTATTATTAGGTTACCTTTCAATTTACTAGATAACAATAGCATAGATAGGATCACTGGGAGAAATACAATCACAAGATACACAACATTTATCCTGGGAAACCCTCATGGGGAAGAAAACTCAACAAAACTTCCTTAATATAGATAGCCAATACAATGCCAAGACAATGAACCAAACAAAACAGATCTCCCAAGGATGCGCTTCTCTCTCTCTTCCTTCTTCCAGCAACCGGTAACTGCAGCTTCCTTCAATACTTGCACACTAGATGAGTGAGTTGAGTGTGTGTACAAATGAGGCGCTGGCCTCTCTTATTTATACAATCTGGCAAGCGCTGAACTGGGGTGTCTTTTCACTGGCTGGGCCGACTTCTCATTCTGGGTGGTTATAACCACTTTAATATATTCTCGCTGGGCCGACTTCTCATTCTGGGTGGTTATACCCACTTTAATATATTCTGGGGCCGACTTTTCATTTAGCCTATTACAATTAGGGTTTAACCAATCCGCAACAGGGGATTTCGTCATTTACAATACCCGACATGATCAATCCACAAAAGGGATTGATCTAATCAATAATAAATATATTTTATCTTTTACTTTATCCACAAAAGGGGATAAGAATATTCTTTGCAGTTACACAATATTTTAACAAAAAGTAGCTTCTTCTTCATCTTCTTTGGTACATGGATGTATACGGTCATGTATACAACTTGGATAGTCTTCTCCATGTCTCATCTAATATGTTGCCTCTTGCAACCGTCACTATAGCTTCCTCAAGGTTATCACCTGTGACCTGTCCAGAACAAGAACAAGGGAGAAACAATGGACAAGAATAATACTCTTTATAATAATAATAAAATAATAGCAAGAACAATTGTCATGACTCACAGTAGCTCCTTTAGAGCTATCACTTGTGACCTGCCTGAAACAAGGGTAAACAGTAAGAAATACAATAATAAGAAATGAGAGAAACACTCTTCTAGTGTTGTGATCAATCATTCCTCCATGGTAACCTGGAAACAAAACAAGAAGTTTCTCCTAGAGGAGATGTTAGTTATATCTAGTTAATGATTACAATAAGCATTTATCTCAATAGTGCTCATATGCTACCAAGTATTCAATAATAAAACTTTTCAAAGTTTGCTATCACAACTATAGTGTTTAGCAGTTATCAAACTTGATATGTGTAAATTTGAATCTTATCAATTTAATCAATCAAACCTAGAACCTGGAGTCTTGTCCTCAAGAATGAGTGTGTTGCTTTTCTTTAGAGTCTCCTTCAATCAAGATGACAAGTACTTTCTTCAACCTGTCCTCTGTACTAAGGCAATATGCTATCTTGGTAGAAATTTGAGTTAGGGAATAAACTCTATAATCTCGACTTTAATCAATCTAATACTTTGACTTTAATTTTGACCAATGGTTAGTATGATAACTTCAACAGATCAAAATGCAACTTGGATATTCATAAGATTACAATAATGTCATAACAAATAGATGCATATCAAAATAATCAACCCTGGGGTGCATTATTCCTCTGAATGTGCTGGATCTGAGATCCCTCTGGATCTACGATTGTTGTTTAGACAAAGGATCCTTTCTCTTGCAAATACCCTTCAAAATAATGATACAGTTTGAACATATGTAAGTACATACCTCTGACAGTAACGACAGGTAGTGGCACCATACGATAGCAGCGGAAAGCAATAACGAACCTTTAAAACTTCAAAGGTGCTTCAATTTGTAACTTAAAGTTAGATGGATATTTGCTAGGGTAAGGCACACTAGGACAATAAAAATCAGTCCCAACACTTCACAAAAACTTTCACTACAATTGGTATTGCAGCTGGTGCTGGCACTGCAACTAGTGTTGCAATTGGCATGAAGGAACTGGTACTGTAACTGCAATTGATACTGCAACTGCAACTTAGGGTTTTATGAGGAAACCCTAACTTCTCAAACTTCAAATTTCGAAATTCTAATTCAGGGACTAGATGGGTTGTCCTAGGGTGAGCTCCTAGGTGTGGTTACTGTTGATATTATGGTAGCTGTGGGAGGTATTTACCTCCACGTGTAAACCTGACGAGAATAGGATATTTCTAGAAGCAAGAAGAAACCCTAATGAGTTGGCTAATAACCCTAGAAGACTTGTCGGCTCAAGAAGACAACTTGTATTAGGTTATTAGCCTCCAAGAGAAGAAGTCGACCATAAGAAATAATATATAATGAACAAACAGATACCCAGAATGAGAAGTCAACCTAGGCAGTTAGCCAGAATTACTATAAATACAGGAGGCCAGTCTTCATTCTGGCAAGGCATTCTCAGAATTGCAGAGCAACACTTGTGTGCACTGCAGTTGCCCGGTTTGTGCGCAAGTTTGGAGGAGAGCTGTCGTTGCAGCTACTGCAACTAGCAGATTGCGTTTTGGCTTGGACTATCTCTTGGTTATGGTTTGGACTATCTGATCAACTCTTGTTCGTGCGCTATCCTTGGGGAAAGGTGCGCTACCCTTTGTTTGGCTATCTAGTCTAGGGTTTGCTTCCGGAGTGATTCTCTGTCAAGGTTAAGGTGCTCGGAGGGTGGCTTCGGCCTATGGTTGGGTGACAATAGTGATATTGTTGATGGTAAAATGAGCACATCCATTATATTCTAACAGGTTGTGGGCCCACACCTCCTTCATTCAATCTAACCGATGGAAGGAAACATAGTCGTAAGGATATTAAGCTCGTTGAAGAACTGTCGCTAGGGTTTCTAGCAGGAGCAGTCACCATAGCACTGCCGCTAGGGTTACTAGCAGGTGCAGTTGTAGAAACCCTAATCCTCTCGTTGAGGCACCTTAAGTGAAGGGATTGACCTAATTTCCAAATTGATCAGTGCGTCCTAGCCTAGCGCATCTCCTGGTACTCTCAGCAAGCCAAGACGTCAAGTTTGAGTTTTTGGTCAGATCTAGGGTTGACCAAGTCAAAGTAGCCATGACTTACTCTATGAAGTCAGAAAACAAGTTAGATGGAGCTTCTAACTTCAGAGCATGGAAGACAAGGATTGACCTCATCCTTGCCAAGAATAAAGTGCTGGATATCGTGAAAGGAAAGATCGTGAAACTGGAGTTTGAAGAAGGAAAAGAGAAGGAACCGCAGAACATTGCAGTTATGGAGAAGTTCAAAGACGGTGACATCAATACTATGAGTATCATAGTGGAATCTATAAAAGAGCACTTGATACATTGGACAAATCTATAAGAAACTCCATGGACCCAAGAGCTAAAGAAAAACATTAGGAAGAACATGAAGATTCCAAGAAAGAAAGAGAAGCCAAAAGAACCAGTGATTAAGAATCACCAGATTACGAGCCTGATATGAACTCACTAAAAGCAATCAAGCAGAGGAACTGAAAGTTGTGATGAAGAACAGTGTATATATGCAAGCATTGCAAGATCTAGAACTAGAGGCTCTCCCAGATGGAGGGAGAAGACTATGACGATTACTTGTTCCAGTAAACCAGACATACCTCTATATGAGTCTTTATATCATCCGCAATATCCATGGGTTGGAGTTCTACATCAGATGAATGCAAAGAATGTTCTCCAGAGCAATTGAACAAAAAGCATATGAAGAGCAACCTCAAGACTTTGAGGCATACCAGAAAGAGACCCTTGTATGCAGATAGAAGAAGATAACTTGGTGGAGAACCTCCAGTGCAAAGCATAAGCGTGGTGAAGATTTTCTATAACAAAGATATTGTATCAAGATGATTACTTAGAAGATCAGATCTCATGATGACAGAAGAAGTGCCACATGGATATGTTCCAGTTTTCCAACAATATACTTTATTGATCAGAGCTACATGAAGCCTTCAGAGAAAAACTAATGTTCCAAAAACTGAAGTACATTTGAGATCAAGCATTACATTCTCCGCGATGAAGTCTAGAAAGGAAAAAGTGGTTCTCCTATATATATCTCCACAGATGAGCAGATAAGCAGACATTTTGGTAAAACTTCTGTCCAAGATGAAAGAGTTTGCGTAGTCAAGCTGGAGATCGTGGAGACGACTTTCTTATTGAAAAAGGAAGAGATGAATCCTAGGTTGGGAGGGAGCACTGATGTATTATTATTGATGGACAATCATTTTTTAGTTCGAAAAATGGTCCAGGAGGAGCAGATTCTTTCCAGTTCGGAAAGTGGATTGAGATTTCTGACGACAGACATTTTCCAGTTCGAAAAATGGTCCAGATTGTTGATGTACCATAGACAATTGACTTCCCATTGTGGTTAACATTGGGAGTGGTCTTGGGAGTGGTCTAGGGCAGTCTCTCTTCTTGAGGGTTACTCAAGAAGACTGGCCCTCCTCGCCGGACAACGATTTCTCATTGTGGTTAACATGAGGAATGGTCCATTTTGGAGGTTGGTGCAGGACAGACATTTCCTCTTGTGGTTAACATGGGAAATGGTCCGGACAGTCATTCCTTAGGGCAGATTTATTCTCTCTAGGTTGCACTTTGTTTAGTGCCGGAGGAATGGCCCAGGGTGGGGAATGGTCCAGGTTCAACAATTAGGAACAGACATTCCTTAGGGCAGACTCATTCTCTCCAGGTTACACTTTGCTTAGTGTCGGAGGAATGGTCCAGGCTCAGAAATCATGATAGTTATTCTTCCTTGCTTGAGAAGAATAGTCCAGATAGCTCATCATTGATGTTTTACCTTCTGAGGGCAGATGCTCTTCCAAGATCTCACAGATGTGAGTGGAAGAATGGCCCAGATGATTCAGTTTATATCATAACATTGTTTCTGTGCAGGTTGATATAAGATGATTGTTATGAAGACCGTATGTCTCTAGACAGTAGATGTATACTACTGTGGTGGATGTGTTCCACTGTTTGATCAAGTATCTGTGTGGTACTTGGTGTGGTAGTTTACCACTAGATGGTAGTTGTGTACTACTATGGATAAACATAGTTGTGTTCTATTGAATGATATTGTTCCGATTGCCTTGAAGACTATCAACAGTGTTGAAAAATAATTATCACCCAGATGAATGATGAATAAAGATTTCCCAGACAGAGAATGGTTCAGAACATTTACTCTTCTAGATTAGAAGAATGGCCCTTGTATCACTGTGTGGAGTGCGTATCATATCTAATTACTCAGATAGAGTATGGTTCCGAGAGATGATGCAACTGATGACATTGATAGTGCTCATGACATAGTCATGAGATAGTCTATACAACTATATTGACACTACCGGGTGAATGGTATGTTTGTGCTCAAGACCATTACCTGTAATACCTCCCTAGCTAGGAGGGAGTGTTGATATTATGGTAGTCGCGGGAGGTATTTACCTCCACGTGTAAACCTGACAAGAATAGGATATTCCAGGAAGCAAGAAGAAACCCTAATGAGTTGGCTAATAACCCTAGAAGACTTGTCGGCTCAAGAAGATAACTTGTATTAGGTTATTAGCTTCCAAGAGAAGAAGTCGGCCAGAAGAAATAATATATACTGAACAGACAGATACCCAAAATGAGAAGTCGGCCCAAACAGTTAGCCAGAATTACTATAAATACAGGAGGCCAGTCTTCATTCTGGCAAGGCATTCTCAGAATTGCAGAGCAACACTTGTGCGCACTACAGTTGCCCGGTTTGTGCGCAAGTTTGGAGGAGAGTTGTCGTTGCAGCTGCTGCAGCTAGTAGATTGCATTTTGGATTGGACTATCAGATCAACTCTTGTTTGGTGTGCTATCTTTGGGGAAAGGTGCGCTACCCTTTGTTTGGCTATTTAGTCTAGGGTTTGCTTTCAGAGTGATTCTCTGTCAAGGTTAAGGTGCTCGAAGGGTGGCTTCGGCCTATGGTTGGGTGACAATAGTGATATTGTCGATGGTAAAACGAGCACATCCATTATATTCTAACAGTTACTTACCCCAACGTCCTCCTTAAATAAGGAAAACGTGACACTTAGGGTTTATGTAGAAACCCTAATTTGGAATAGAAGAAGGTGGCTTGTATAAGTTAAAAGGTCACTCAGATGCAACCTTGACTCACTCCACTGAGAGTCCTTGTGAACTTTGGCATAGAAGACTAGCTCACATCAACTACAAAGCCTTACCATATGTAAGCAAGGTAGTTATAGGTCTACCAGAATTCAAGGTTGATCATGAAGGTGTATGCAAGGGATGTGCACAAGGAAAGAACATAAAGAATCCTTTCCCAAAGAGCGACAGTAAAATAGAAGGAATCTTGGAGCTCATCCACTCAGATGTATGTGGTCCAATGCCATCAACCTCTCTAAGTGGGTATGTATACTATGTGTCATTTATTGATGATTATTCTCGCAAGACTTGGGTTTATTTCTTGAAATCAAAAGATGAAGTACTTGGAAAGTTCAAGGAATTCAAAGCCTTGATAGAAAATCTCTCCGAAATAAAGATTAAGATACTTAGGTCAGATAATGGAGGAGAATACACCTCAAATGAGTTTGGAAGCTTTTGCAAAGATGTCAGGATTAAGAGGGAGTTCACCACTCCCTATAATCCTCAACAAAATGGTGTAGCAGAAAGAAAGAATAGAACAATAATGGAAGCAGTGAAGACTATGATCCACGATCAAGATCTTCCAATGCACTTATGGGCTGAAGCAGCAAGAACAACAATTTATGTCCAAAATAGATTATCCCATAGGGCACTTGGATTCAAAACCCTCGAAGAAATGTTCACTGGTAAGAAGCCAGAAGCAAGCCATCTAAAAATATTTGGTTGTCCAGTGTTTGTACACATTTCGAAAGAAAGAAGAACTAAGTTGGACCCTTCAGGAAACAAGGGAATATTTGTTGGATATTGTGAGGTCTCTAAGGCCTTCAGAATTTACATACTAGGTTACCATCATATTGAGATCAACAGAGATGTAACCTTTGATGAAGATGCAACACTCAAAAAATCAAGGAAATGCCAGCTTGAAGAAGTATATGAAGAAGAACCTGTAGCTCCCAGAGTTGCAGAACCAGTGAAGGAAGTTACAGTCACTCCCGATGATGAGATTCCAGAAGATCATGATATGATAGAATCTCAAGAACGTCCCCAGATGATGATCTCTCACAAGAGAAAGCCATCTTTGGCAAGGGAGCTTATTCAAGATAGAGAGAAGTATGGTGCCCCAGAAGGAACCATGAGAAAAATCAAGAAACCTAAGCCGTTCTCCAGTTATATGGCCTTGATGTGTGATCTCATAGAAAAAGAACCTACTTGCTTTGAAGAAGCCATTCGGAAGAAAGAATGGGGGATGCCATGACGAAAGAATACCGGTCCATTATAAAGAATGATGTATGGGAAATTGTTCCTAGACCAAAGAACAAAGATGTGGTATCTTCCAAATGGATATACAAGATAAAACATGCTATAGATGGAAGTATTGGAAAACATAAAGCAAGATTTGTAGCTCGTGGCTTTTCTCAAAAGGAAGGCATTGATTATGAAGAGACGTTTGCTCCTGTAGCTAGATACACTTCTATCAGAACAATCATAGCTCTTGCAGCCAAGATGAAGTGGAAGGTACACCAGATGGATGTGAAAACAACCTTCTTAAATGGTGTTATTGAAGAAGAAGTGTATATCGAACAACCACAAGGGTTTGAAGCTGAAGATAGAAAGACTCATGTCTGCAGGTTGAAGAAAGCTCTGTACGGGTTAAATCAAGCTCGTAGAGCTTGGTATGGCAGAATTGACAGTTTCCTGACGAACTTGGGCTTTACCAAGAGTAAAGTTGATTCTAACCTTTACTTCAAGGTTATAAATGATGAGCCAATGGTATTGCTACTATATGTAGACGATTTATTCCTGACTGGAGAAGAAAAGCTCATCACAGATTGTAAGAAGAAGCTCACTGCAGAGTTTGATATGAAAGACCTAGGCCTGATGCATTACTTAGGTCTTGAAGTTTGGTAGAGCCCAAAGAAGATCTTCCTTAACCAAAGGAAGTATGTAGTTGAAATACTGAAGAGATTTGACATGTTGGAATGTAAATCCATGAACCCACCCATGGAAACAAAGTTGAAGCTCTTGGTTGATACTTCGTCAGAATTGGTTGATGCTACACTATATAGACAAATTATTGGTTCGTTGATGTATCTGACGAATACCGGGACAAATATATGCTTTGTTGTGAACACCTTGAGTCAGTATCTGGTAGAGCCCAGACGTGTTCACCTTGTAGCTGCAAAGCATGTGATGGGATACCTTAAGGGTATGTTGGATTATGGTCTCTGTTATACTGGAGATCATGACTTCAGACTATATGGTTATACTGATTCAGATTGGGATGGAAGTGTTTTTGATAGAAAGAACACTCCAGGATGTTGTTTCAGTCTGGGGTCAGCCATGACTTCATGGCAGAGCAGGGATCAATCTAGTATTACTCTCAACACGGCAGAAGCGGAATACATTGCAACATGTTCTGCCAGTTGTGAAGCCATATGGCTTCAGAAATTGTTGACAGGTCTATTCGATCTGGAGATGGAAGCCACTGTGATTCTATGTGATAACTAGAGTTGCATAAAGATGACGAAAAACCCAGTGTTCCATGATAAGTCGAAGCACATAGAAATCCAGTATCACTACATTCGTGATATGGTGCAGAGAGGAGTTATAAAGCTCAAATATGTTGGCACAGATGAGCAGGTTGCAGATGTGTTGACCAAGCCTCTGTCTTGTGTAAAGTTTGAATACTTTCGAGACAAGCTTGGTATAGTCCGAAAGGACCACCCTCGAAAGGGGGAGTGATGCTGATGATACTATGGTATCATGACCAACAATGGGTAGCTCAGTTAGGATTTTATATCCTAGGGGATTGATCATCCCTTGACAGATCTCGAAGGTTTGGTAAGGACAGTCTGTCAGAGTACCTGTGCATGTATATGCCCTCTGTGGTCAGTAGTGGTAGCTCTATTAGGATTTTATATCCTAGGGAATCTTTTGATTCCTGGGCAGATCCCGAAGGTCTGGTAAGGACGGTCTGTCATAGTACCATGTGGTAGCTCCGTTAGGATTTTATATCCTAGGGAATCTTATGATTCCTGGGTAGATCCCGAAGGTCCAGTAAGGACGGTTTGTCAGAGTACCACAAAATGTTGTTGTTACAGCTACCTCATTTTGTTGCCATATGATGATGATGTTGTTTGTTTAAGCCTCGCGTTGATGTGCCTGTTGTTAGCACTCAAAAACGCACCGGCATTTTTAAGGAAAGATGCCTAATCTTGTAGGGAAATTTTGACTAGCTTCCCTAACTCCAAATACAAATCTGATTGCACCATTGGAAAGCTTATGATCTGTAGTTAAAAATCGACTATTTGAACGTGCAAAACGGACATTCCACGGCTGAGAAAATTGATTTTTCCCAAAGGCATTTTTCTGGAAATTCTGACTTTCGGTGGTTTAGGCGAGCCTCCAATGTGCTCATTAACCATCGAAAGTGGCGCTTTCGGTGGATAATTCACCCAGAAACTTTCCCAGTAACCACCGAAAGCCTGTGTGTCCAGAATTGAACGGGTTTTTGCACAGATCAGGGATTTTTGATATGAAATGATTCGGGATCTTTTCCAATGAATGTCTCATGAATTATCAAGTCTATTCCAGCAACTATTTTTGACAAATCATGGAGAAAAGAATTATTTTAAAGGCCTATGGACAGCTTTAATTAAGACAGAAAAGCAGGGCACTTGGCCACATCAGCAAATTCGACTTAGTCTCTATTTGAAAGTCATCATCTAGCCTTGGAAGGCTGTTCTACACTTCACCAACAACCAACAGAGAGCAATTTGGGATTGCCCTCATTTTGGGGAAGCATCCCACTTCTTTTGCAACTGAATTTTGACTTACTATTTTTAGCATAGCAGATCCATGTTTTGAGGATCTGAAAACTGTTTGTAAAGGCTATAAAGCCCAGGAACTCAGTCTG
>ML824492.1:13378-28298 GCA_009831015.1 Picea engelmannii | reverse complement strand
CCGGTAGTGATGGAGGCTGGTACTGCTGACAGGACAAGTCTGGCTTAGAAGAAGAAAAGATGGGCCCTCAAGGGCCATGCTCAAGTCAATCTGCTCTCGTACTCCATGTCTGGGATCATGTGGGCCTCGAGACATGATCTCCTGGTTATCCCTAGATATCGGGGATAACAAGCCCCAAAGTACTGAGCCACTGAACTCCAAGGATGATGTTGGTATCTGGGAGGTCCATGACATAGACGTCCTGTACCAGCTCATGCCTACCCAATGTGAGCTTCATACCAGGAATGTACCTGTCACAAGCCATAGTGCTTCCATCTGCTACCTCCACCTTGAAGCCTTCAAATTCTACTGTGGGTATATGCCTCCTTTTCAACAATGCTGAATCATTGAAGTTATGAGAGGCTCCCCCGTCAATCAGAACCGATACCTTCTGTCCCTGCAAGACCCCCCTCATTCGGAAGGTGTTATATTTGGGCACTCCATTGATAGATGCCAAGGTGGCTTTCTCCTCAGTCGTACTGTCTTGTCCTGTGATCTCCTCCTCTGTTGTCTCAATGGTTTCGGCCTCAATGTTATGTATCTGGCCGATCTCCTCCTCTTCCTCGTTGTCTGAAGTGACTTCTATGTAATGCACTTGACCACGGCCCATGCATTTTTGTGTTGGGTTCCATGGTTCTTTGCAAGTGAAGCAAAGTTGCTTCCTCCTCAGTTCCCTCCTGATGTTCTCGTCCACTCTGCCACGACCCCTGTCAAAACTTCTTGGGTCACGTCCTCCTTAGTTCATTGGAGGCCTTTGGTCTCTTCCTCCAGCGTTAAGAGGTTGTCTGGGTATAAATTTTGGCCTAGCAGTTGGTCCTAGGTCCCTCGTCCTCTAGATAGCATCCTATAGGTTGGTAGGCTTAAAAGCGTTTACCCAACCCTTCAAGGGCTCCATCAGCACCATCACGACCAACCTCTGAAATTCTTCAATGAATACCTCAGTCGTACCTGTTTGTTTAAGCTGTGTGAGCTCCCTGAAGTGTAGCTTCGAATCCCCTTGATCAAATCTATCAATGAGCCTCTGAGTGAATTCTGTGTAGGACACTATCTGATTGTGGCCTAGTGTGGTGAGTCCATGGTACCACTAATCATGAGCCTTCCCATCCAAGTACATAGTGGCAAATTTGATGGCTTCCATCTCCCTCATGGGATTAAGCTGTAGATAGGTGTCCAGCTTTTGCACCCATGCCTGTGTTGTTATCTTGGCCGTACCATCAAAGTATGGGATCTCTATCTTCCCTGCTCTTCGTTCAAACTCAAAACTGCTCCTGTGGTTTGGCCTGGGCTTATTTCTGAACTTGAGTTGGCAATATTGATCCAGGGACATCTGCCTCTGAATGATCATATCCAGGCCGTGGTACTCCTTAGTACACTGTGCCATATGCTCCACAAAGTCGTCCACCTGCTCCTACTGCACATGTTCATCTGTGAATGTGGGAAAGTATGGTCTAGGGTTAGCCCTACTACCCATTTGTCCATATGACGTGCCTCCTCCATGGCTTCCCTCGGATCTGGGACCTTTCTCCAGATTATATCTAATTTCACCATGGGATCCACTAGATCCACCAGCCACTTTGTTTCCATACGTCTCAGGGTCTTTCCCTTGATGAGTCATCTGCATCAATAACTGGGTTATCAGCGCCTGGTTCTCATCAATCTTCCTCAGATTCCCATCTACCTTCTCTAAGGTCTCAGTGATTTCGGCCTATTCCATTTGGTTTGTCTCCTCGCTTTCCTATAAGTGATGAACCAGGTTGCTTTCTGTAAGATTTAGGGTCTTATGGAATTCGGCTGCTAAGTAGGCCAAGCCCTTTGGCTCACGGTCATCTCATGAACCCTCCATTTCGGCTTCTGTTTCATTGGTTTGTTTCTTCCTTCTGCCCATCAAGATCCCACTGTATCTTTGCATGCGCTAATCCCCCACAGGTTTGGAGGATCAAAGCTCTGATACCACTGTAATGATCCCAAGCCAATTTTTTGCTCGGAATCACTAACTAATTACTGATTTGATTATTATCTGTTGTGTATGCAGGTTGGCCTTGAACATTTCGGCCTTAGGGTTTATTCAGTTATTCAGCCACAGATTTATACAAGCATCACTGTAATCATATCAAGATCATCAACACTACACAAGATAGGCACTACAAGCAAATAGTTGAACTTTATTATAAGTAAGCAAGCACCTGATACAATAGAGAAGCAAATCTGAAGTAGATGGCTTCAAGACAAAAAAGGAGCTACATACAAAATGCTCCCGGAGATATAAATCAAGCCTCCCAAAGGCTGCAATAGAAGATGAATGCTCAACTGCAAAACCAGGGTTTCGGCCTAACCCTTAAGCAACTGGTACGACCCTGCTTATTGCTAGTACAGTCTGCTGAAGACAATAAGCACCAAGGGCTCGACCCTCCTGAAGACGAAGCCCTCCAAACGCTGCCAAACCCTCCTCAATGATAGATCAAGACACTGGAAGTCTCCTTCTGAGGTATGGCATTCAAACACTGAAGCTTCCCCTCCAATCTGCAGAATCCCTAAGATGGTACGGCCCTCCTGAAACCCTGAATATGGCCAATAGTACGGCCTAGCTGAATGTGGGCTCTGAATAGTCTGAAACTCTCTCGGATGATAGATCAGGCATCTATAAGCACTTGAGAGAAGTTTCAAGGTCAGATCTAGCCTCTAGCCTTCTAGATCTGAGAAATACTAAATCACAAGTCGTACCCTTCCTCCTAAAATCGTCCCAACCTGCAGTAGATGATAGGGACGTGATAACTCCTCCAAGAAGCCCTCAAAATGATGAGCAAGGGCTTGCAAGCAAAACCCATAATGCTGGAAACACCTCAAGCTTCTTCCAAATGCTGGATTGAACTCTACTCAATAGTTGGTGCGCCCCTGCAAGAAAACCCTAGCTGGTATGGCCCTGCAGATCCAACTGGTACGGCCCTGCTAGTCCTCCTGAATAGATGATTGTGATAGACTGGTGTGGGTGGAGTATTTCATCCCTGAGACCAAGCTTGGAGCAAGGTGAGTGGAATCTTTCACCACTGAATTGCTCACTAGGGTTTGTAATATCAAAACCCTCAAAACTATATGCTCAAGAGCATCAACAAGCAAATACCAAAATCCAGAATGAATAATAGGTACGCCCCAACCTCCTCTTTATACTTTTCTTCTATTTCCATGTTGAGTTAAGTTAACCCCTAGGGTTAACTCCTAACTCAACCTCTAGCGCTTCTATTCCTTCATTGAGTTATCTTTTAATTCTTTTTAACCTTTTTATCAAGTCAACTTAAGAATATAGCCTTAGTTTGGTTGACCCTTCCCCTCAGTGTGAGACTATGGCCTAGTGGGGATGCCTAGACCACTGAGTCTTCTCAAAACTTCTTCATTAACAGGTGGGGGAAATTACAATCATCGAAGAATACCAAAAGGTATATCCTCAATTGCCCTCTGAAGATGTGGTTCATGCAAGCCTGGAAAGTGGCAGGTGCATTGGTCAACCCAAATAGCATGACCAAGAACTCAAATTGTCTAAAATGGGATCTGAATGTTGTCTTCTCTATATTCTGCTCCCTGATGTTGATCTAATGATATCCTAACCACAGAGCAATCTTGGTGAAGAAAATTGCCCCATGCAACTTGTCCATCAACTCAGATATGCGTGGAATGGGGTACCTATTCTTGATCGTTTTCTTGTTGAGAGCTCTGTAACAATGCACATCCGCCATGTGCCATCCTTCTTTAGTACCAGAACGATTGAAGAAGCAAAAGGACTCGTGTTGGGCCTGATGTGCCCCATCGCAAGCAATCCTTTGATTGCTTTCTCCTTGAATCTCTTGGGGTGCCTATAGGGCACGGTGATCATCGGTGTAGCCCTTGCCTCCAACTCAATCGTGTGCTCAAATACCCTGTCTGGTGGTCTCCCTAGTGGTATCGGCCCAAACACTGGCTCATATGGACTCATAAGCTCTATGATCTGTGGATGGTAATGCTCTCTTCCCTTTGAATCCTTTCGCGTGGTGATCAAACACTCTGCTACATAGGCCACATCACCGCGACGGAAGATCCGCTCCATCCTTTTTGTCGATACTGCTTGTGGTGCTCCTGTAGACATGCCTCTCAATACCACTCTCAATCCAATGGCGTCTCCGAAGCTCATGGTCAACGTCTAATAGTTGAACCCAATCTCCCCTAATGAATATAACCATTGTACCCCCAATATTGCATCAGTATCTGAGAGGTCAACTACATAGAAAGTATCTGTCATGGTGTAGTTTCCTAGTTTGACCTCTAGGTCTGGGATCATGTCCAAACATGTAATTGTGTATCCATTTGCCACTGCCACGTGGAATCCCTCAAACTCCTCAGTGCGTAACCTCCTCCTGGCTACCAAGTACGCATCTATGAAATTGTGGGTGGCCCCACCATCAACTAAAGCGGGCATGCGCTGCCCCTGTACAAGGCCCTTGAGCTTGAGAATGTTGTACCTCGATACTCCTGAAAGGGTTGCTATGGTTCCCCCTTTCACCTCTCTACGAGGTTGATGCAGCCCCCCTCCCCTCTTGGGGTTCTGCGACCTCCCGGTCTAGGATCTTCCTTCAATATGAGTCGAATTGACTCTTCGAGCTCCTGATTGAACCCAAATCAATCATTCACAGGTCCCTTTTCCTCCTAAGTCGTAGGTCCTGTGATACCCGCGACCTCTGTCTGCACACTCTGGGCGTTCTTCAAATTGCGGGCGCTAGCTCTTTTCCACTAGCCCCTTCCTTGCATGTGACCTTGGGCGACGACCTCACATGGCCGCGCGATTACCTGTTAAAGTCCATGCACCTTTAATTCACGAAATGCTCAAGGATCGTCGATCTTCTGATCTTGACGGTTTGTCTAAGTTGACGCTTTTGATCTGCCCCTTGCAAATCCATGGACCAAATTTGCCCCTCCTGAATCAACGGATACGATCTATTCGCGGTTTTGGACTTCGGGGTTTTGAAATCTCAAACCTTGCTTTCCTCCGTATGGAAATCTTCCGGAGTTAAACGATCTGTTGCCACCTGTCTCCCTAAGCCTGCGACCAGGATCTCCTCCGCGGATCCAACCTTGGGGAATCTCAATTCTCAATTTCCTGCGTTCCGTGTGTGATAATCTTCCGGAGTAGAAGATCTATCGACACTTATCCCCCTTAATCTACGGCTAGGATTTATTCCGTGAATCTGGCCTTCGGGAATCTCAATTCTCAACCCCTTGCCACTGCTGACTGGTTATCTTCCGGAGTGGAAGATCTCCTGACATGTATCCTCCCCAATCAATGATTGCGCTCTCGCTTCGGCACTTTGGCCTCTTCAACCAAATCAACGGTCCTTCTGCTCCCTCCTCGATCAACGATCGAGATCTTCTTCGGGTCTTCGGACCTTTTCCTCCTCCGCTTTCCTCCGGAGATCTAGATCTGGCGTCGCGTGTCCACCTTGCATCGACAACTGTCGTCGTTTCCAGGACTTCGGCCTTCGGTGTTCTCAAATTTCAACCAATGCAAATCTCTAGAGTGAATCCTTCCAGACTGTCAGATCCTCTGACAATTGTCCTCCTTGATCCAACGGAGTGAGTCTTCGTCCTCCACGCGTCCCTTCGCAGATCACTGATCCACATGCTCCCTTTGGTATCAATGGCCCCGAATGCTTCGGGCTTCGACGCTTCGAAACTTTCCGAAACTCAACTTCTCACAAAAACCTCGGAGTACGATCCTCCGAAGTTCACGATCTGGTGACACCTGTCCAACCCAGATCAATGGTTATCGTCCGCTTCGACTGTTCGGGCTTCAGTGATTTCAAACCCTTCTCCTTCGCGTTCTCCCAGAGTGATTTCACCCGAAGTCCACGATCTTTCGCCACGTGCCCTTTTCTGGATCTTATGGTCCAGATTCTCTTTGGGTCTTCGGGTCTTCGACTCTCCGACACTTCGGCTCTTCAAACTTCGGGAGTTTCAAACTCCTATACACTCATTTCTCCCGGAGTGCATCTATCCGAAATCTCATATCTGTTGACAACTGTCCCATCGCAGATCGATGACCCTCGACTCTTTGGCTATTTGGGGTTCGGGTGTTTCAACATTCCATCCCCCGTCGTTCTCTTGATCTTACGATTTGTCGACGTGTGTCCCTATGAATCTGATGGTTCAGATTCCCTCCGGCTCTTCGGCTCTTCGGGCTTTGGAAGTTTCAAACTTCGGGGTGCTCGTTCCTCCCGGAGCATTTCCACCCGAAATTGATGGATTTCCGCCACGCGTCCTCCCAGATGATGGATGGTCCCAAATGACTTCGGGACTTTTGCGAGTCCACTCTCCTGTGTGTGCACAATTTTAAGGCTTGTGCACTTCTGTTCGGATTCAACGATTGCTAGTCCTCTGCGCTCAAATCCAATAGATTGGATCTGTTTCTGTCTTTTGCGCTTCCTCTGTTCATTGGACGTAGATCTGACGGTCCAGGCTCCCTTCCACATCCGATCTGACGGTCCAGGCTCCCTTCCACATCCGATCTGACGGTTGTTGTCGCTCCTCCTCCTGAGCTTTTGACTTCTTCCGCCTTGGAAGAGTTTTGTTAGTGTTCAAAGCTTTCGGCCTTTGAACTTCGTCCTACGAACCCGATCACTCTGGGCCTCGCTTATGCTTCTGAAAACGTTCTCTCCTCTGAGCTTTAGGACTTGGAATAAGTCCGCTTCCCACGCACTCCTTGTGTTATCCCTTCTAAGCTTGATCTCCTCGAAGATTTCGATCTTCCATGCACTCCTTGCGTTTCTGGGATTTCATCAAACTTAGATCCGAAGGATTTCTTGAAAAGAAATTCTTCTCGCCCTCATGGCGTTCTCCTTGCTCAATGCACACCTTGCAGACCTTCTCCTTACAGAGTGTTCAGTAACTTTGTCTCTTTACGAACTCAACACAAAGTTCTTTCTGTGCACTCCTTGCACTTCTACTGATGAAGGTTCAACAGTATCTCTCCTGAGCTTTCCCGAGGTTAACTCACCTTTGTCAATGCACTCCTTGCGGACAAATGTGCACTCCTTGCACTCGAAACTCAAAGACTGGAAACAATTGAAACTTATTCAATACTTCACCAGTTCATACATTCAAAACATGAATGACATGTAAAAGCATAACAATAAACACAAACATACAAACACACCATGTGCAGGAAAAACTGCTTTTCTATTATCTTTGTGTGTCTATACAGATGTTTACAAAAACTGGACTGCAACAGAGTCCTAGTTCTCTCAAGATTTTCTAACCTAACTCTATCTGTGTTCTGCTTCTCCTATCACACCTCTCTCGAGTTCTGCTTCTCCTATCCGAGCTCTCTACCAACATCTCTCTCTTCTAAGTCTTCACAAAACGAGGGCTCTACGAGCTTATCCTCTCCACTACCTTAGTGCTATCACTATCTCAGTTACGGCACCATACTTCCTACGGCTCATTACATAAATGTTGATCCAGACTCGACTACGATCTAGACCTGCTTACAAGAAACCATTTAAGGCAACCCTATCCACTACTTGTGCAAAGGTATGGCTTGTCTCTTACAGCCTTACAACGCAAATCCCCATAGGATCAGATTTCGAATTTAAAAATGGGAGGGTCAATGCCTCTCCTTCTCTGAAATGCATGCTGATGTGTTGGAATGCTGGCACGTTGCTGAGGTGGAGTGATGCTCCTGCATCATACTCCATTGCCAGGAAAATCGTGAGCTCCTGCTCATGAGCTCCTCTTCTCCAGTGTTGAAATCCTCCTGTATCCCAAACTCTCCCTTGGAGTTCTCTTCCTGCTCCTCTTCAGCTATGTCGCTGCTGCTGCTGCTTCTGCTTCTTCCATGCTGTTATGGCAGACTCTCTTCTATTCAACTCCATTTTGCTAACTGCTTCTGCTGACCTCAACATCAGCTTCCTGATCTCCTCTATCACCTTGTCTAGCTACTCCAATGGTTGGCTCTCCTTATGCAGTCTTCTTGGCTGCACTTCCTTCTCCTTTCCATACTTATCAGTGGGCAGATCTACTCGATCTTCCATGTTGTCTTCATTTCCCCTTGTGGCACTAAGTTGCCACTCTGCTGCAGGCTCCAACTCTGCAGTCTCCTCATTGAGTTGCTGCTCAGTTTCCTCCTCTGACAGATTAGCTTCTGTCAGCTCCTCTTGTGCTGGCATATCTTCAACTCCCTCCAACCGTTCCTCTGGCTGGTATGCTCCTCCATCTATCTCCAACTTAGCCTATTGGACGTGCATACTTTGGATCTTGACCCTTTTCTCTAGGGTTTCTAGTTCCTTATGCAGTTCAACAAAGTCTATGTTGTCTGCTTCCTCTTCTTCTGCAGGCTTCCGTGCTGTAGTCATTTCCTGTTCATCTTCCTGGCTGAAAATTTTGAGCAATTTTGTCGAATGTTCTTCCCCTGAAATTTGCATGACTATCTTCCGGCAACCATCTACTGGTTTTGGATTGTCCAACCAATCCTCCAACATCCCCAATTCTATCTCCCATGGTGTGAGCATCTCAACTGTGTGCTCCTCTTCCTCTTCTCCTTGGGCATATTCTGATATCTGCTCCATCATGACAGTCACTGTTGGCTGTCCTTCCTCCGCTACTGCACTTTCGTCATGTGCACTGGCCTTCACTTGGCTGTTTGCTAGGAATTCTTTGATTCCTCCAATAATCATAATGCTCCTCTGATCTTCCTCTTGGATGGTGAAAGTTTCTAACTTCTCATCATCTTCATTCACATGGTCTGCAAATCCGCATGAATCTTCATCCATCAACACTCCTTGCTGACATGAACTCACTTATGAGCTGATGAGACTTTCTGATAGTCTCACCTTCCCTCCCTTGCCCATCTGGCAATTCAGGACTTCTTTTCTGCCCACCTGGTAGTCAATGAGATCAACTGATCCCATCTCATTGCCCACCTGGCAATCTGAACTTTCAGCACTACTCCTCTGGTAGTATATGAGACCTTCCACTGATCTCTTCCTATTGCCCACCTGGCAACTTGAAAGTCCATTTCTGCCCTCCTGGCAGTTTATGAGATCCTCATCTAATCTCACCTCCTCCTCACTGAGGTGTCTCCCAATTTCTGGTTCACAAATGAGAATCTGTTCCTCCTCTGTGTCACTAAGGTTTTCAGCATGCCTCAGCCACCTCCGTAACCCTTGTTGCTACTTCCTGGCCAACAACTTTTGAACAGGCCATTTTGCCTTCCTGTTCAGAGGACATTCGTACCTCCAGTGTAACTTTTCCTCTCCCTACATCCTCAATGCTAGTTGTTCCATCCTTGCTCTTATCTCATTGAGCTCCAGATCCACCTCTGGATTGCATTTATGCTTGTGGTCTTCCTTTCGACCACGCTCATGGCCTTCAGTAGCCATTTTCACTTTCTACCAGCCCTCCTGGCAAGCCTATGGATCACTCCTCATCCGAGAGCATCTCCATCTTCTCTTACAACTCACCTGGTTGTTTAAATTTTTGTTGCTGCGCATATGCAACAACCTTCTCACAGAGCATCAATACCCTGCTTCCCTTCACCTGTTGTCTATAGGCAAACTTTAACTTCTAATACCACTTGATATTATCGGGTTATCCCTTTCATTGTCTTGCCCTTTGCTTGCTGTCTGCAAATAAAATAATGGCCTCCTCCTCTTTCTCTTTTGCCTGAAATCTACAGATGAAAACCTGCTCTAATACCACTTGATGCAGCTCCCCTCCCCTCCTAGGGTTCTGCAACGTCCCGGTCTAGGATCTTTCTTCAATCTGAGTCGAATTGACTCTTCGGGGTCCTGATTGAACCCAAATCAATTATGCACATGCCCCTTTTCCTCCTAAGGTGCAGGTCCTGTGATACCCGCGACCTCTATCTGCGCGCTTTGGGCGTTCTTCAAATTGCAGGTGCTAGCTCTTTTCCACTAGCCCCTTCCTTGCATGTGACCTTGGGTGAGGTGACAACCTCACATGGCCGCGGGATTACCTGTTAAAGTCCACACACCTTTAATCCACGAAATGCTCTAGGATCGTCAATCTCCCGATCTTGACCTTTTTTTTGAGCTGATGCTTTAGATCCGCCCCTTCCAAATCCACAGACCAGATCTGCCTCTCCTGAACCAACGGATACGATCTACTCGCGATTCCAGACTTCGGGGTTTTGAAATCTCAAACCTCGCTTTCCTCCGTATCGCAATCTTCCGTAGTTAACGATTTGTTGCCACCTGTCTCCCTGAACCTATGTCCAGGATCTCCTCTGTGGATCCGGCCTTCGTGAATCTCAATTCTCAATTCCTACTTTTCACTGTGTGATAATCTTCCAGAGTAGAAGATCTATTGACAATTGTCCCCCTTAATCTACGGCTAGGATTTCTTCTGTGAATCCGGCCTTCGGGAATCTCAATTCTCAAACCCTCGCCACTGCTGATTGGTTATCTTCCGGAGTGGAAGATCTCCTAACACGTATCCTCCCCAATCAACGGTTGCGCTCCCGCTTCGGGACTTTGGCGGCTGGCCTCCTCAACCAAATCAACAGTCCTTCTGCTCCCTCCTCGATCAACAATCGAGATCTTCTTCGGGCCTTTTCCTCCTCCGCTTTCTTCCGGAGATCTAGATCTAGCGCCGCGTGTCCACCTTTGCATTGACGACTGTCGTCGTTTTCGGGACTTCGGCCTTCGGTGTTCTCAAATTTCAACCAACGCAAATCTCCGGAGTGAATCCTTCCAGAGTATCGGATCCTCTGACACCTGTCCTCCTTGATCCAACGGAGTGAGTCTCTGTCCTCCACGCGTCCCTTCGCAAATCAACGATCCACTTGCTCACTTTGGGATCAACGGTCCTGAATGCTTCAGGTTTCGGCACTTCGGAACTTTTTGAAACTCAACTTCTCACAAAAACCTCGGAGTCCACTATCTTTCGCCACGAGCCCTTTTTTAGATCTAACGGTCCAGATTCTCTTCCAGTCTTCGGCTCTCTGGCACTTCGGCTCTTCAAACTTTTGGAGTTTCAAACTCCTATACACTCATTTCTCCCGGAGTGCATCTATCCGAAATCTCAGATCTGCTAACAATTGCCCCCTCGCAGATCGATGACCCTCAGCTCTTCGGCGATTTGGGGTTTGGGTGTTTCAACATTCCATTCCCCATCTTTCTCTTGATCTTATGATTTGCCGATGCGTGTCCCTCTAAATCTGATGGTTCGGATTCCCTCCGGCTCTTCGGCTCTTCGGGCTTCAGAAGTTTCAAACTTCTGGGCGCTCGTTCCTCCCGGAGCATTTCCAGCCAAAATTGATGGATTTCTGCCACGCGTCCTCCCAGATGATGGACGGTCCCAAATGACTTCGGGACTTTTGCGAGTCCACTCTCCTGTGTGTGCACAACGTTAAGGCTTGTGCACTTCTGTCCGGATCTAATGATTGCTGGTCCTCTGCACTCAGATCCAACAGTTTGGATCTATTTCTGTCTTCTGCCCTTCCTCTATTCACTGTCCGTAGATCTAACGGTCCAGGCTCCCTTCCACAACCGATCTAACGGTTGTTGTCGCTCCTCCTCCTGAGCTTTTGACTTCTTCCGCCTTGGAAGAGTTTTGTCAATGTTCAAAGGTTTGGCCTTTGAACTTCCTCCTGCAAACCCAATCACTCTGGGCCTCGCTTATGCTTCTGAAAGCGTTATCTCCTCTGAGCTTTAGGACTTAGAATAAATCCGCTTCCCACGCACTCCTTGCGTTATCCCTTCTGAGCTTGATCTCCTCGAAGATTTCGATCTCCCACGCACTCCTTGCGTTTCTAGGATTTCATCAAACTCAGATCTGAAGGATTTCTTGAAAAGAAAATCTTCTCGCCCTCCTGGCATTCTCCTTGCTCGATGCACACCTTGCAAAGCTTCTCCTTACAGAGTGTCCAGTAACTCTGTCTCTTTACGAACTGAACACAAAATTCTTTCTGTGCACTCCTTGCACTTTTGCTAGTGAAGGTTCAACAGTATCTCTCCTGAGCTTTCCTGAGGTTAACTCACCTCTGTCAACGCACTCCTTATGGACAAATGTGCACTCCTTGCACTTGGAACTCAAAGATGAGAAACAATTGAAACTTATTCAATACTTCACCAGTTCATACATTCAAAACATGAATGACATGTAAAATCATAACAATAAACGCAAACACACCATGTGCAGGAAAAACTACTTTTCTATTATCTCTGTGTGTCTATACAGATGTTTACAAAAACTGGACTGCAACAGAGTTCCAGTTCTCTCAAGCTTTTCTAACCTAACTCTATCTGAGTTCTGCTTCTCTTATCAAACCTCTCTCGAGTTCTGCTTCTCCTATCCGACCTCTCTACCAAGATCTCTCTCTTCTAAGTCTTCACAAAACGAGGGCTCTACGAACTTATCCTCTCCACCGCCTTAGTGCTATGACTGTCTCAGTTACGACACCATACTTCCTACGGTTTATTACATAAATGTTGATCCAGACCTGACTACGATCTAGACCTGCGTACAAGCAACCATTTAAGGCAACCCTATCCACTACCTGTACAAAGGTGTGGCTTGGCTCTTACAACCTTACAACGCAAATCCCCATAGGATCAGATTTCAAATTTAAAAATGGGAGGGTCAATGCCTCTCCTTCTCTGAAATGCACGCTGATGTGTTGGAATGTTGGTGCGTTGCTGAGGTGGAGCGATGCTCCTGCATCAGAGGTTTTGTCTCCTCCTTCGACAGTGCCCCTGTCGGTATCTGAGGTTTCTTCGGCTACTGCTTTGGCTCATGTGTGGTCTCATCCTCTGAATCAATGTATGCATGTGCCCCGATATCCTCATCCTCCTCCTCACTCCTTGATTCCACTTCAATGTAGTGGATCTGTCCCTTTCCCATGCATCTATGCCTTGGGACCCAAGGGTCTCTGCAGGAGAAGCAAAGCTTCTTTCTCATCAACTCTCGTCTCATGTCATCATCCAACTTGGGCTTAGCCTTCCATTCCCTTTGAGGATTTCTCTGATCCTTGTCTCTTTGTGGTACAAAGGGTTTGGTAAAGGTTGTGGGTTTTAGCGTTGAGTCCCCCATGTCTCTCGTGCGCACAATGTCCTCTTGTAAGGTGTGAGGCTTGAAAGCCTTAACCCAACCCCTCTAGGGTTCTGTCATTGCCTCGGTGAACAACATCACCAGTCTGTGCTCTGATATATCTGATACGATCACTGCCTTCCACTGGAACTCTGTGATGAAGGCCTCAACTGATCTGGTCTGCCTCAACTGTGTAAGGTCCCTGAAGTGGAGCTCTGGATCTCTCCTGTCAAACCTCTCCATCAACCTCTCAGTGAACTCCAAATATGAAGTAATGTGACTATGACCCAAGGTCACCAGCCCATGGTACCACCACTCATGGGCCTCCCCCTCCAAGTGCAAGGTGGCGAAGCTGATAGCTTTCGACTCGGTCATCGGGTTAAGCTTGAAATCTGTGTCAAGCTTCTGTACCCATGCTTGAGCTGAGCAACGTGATGATCCGTCGAAAGTAGGAATGTTCATCTTTCCCACTTTCTTGATGAAATCCATGTTGTGAATTTGCTCGTTGCCTCTCTGTGCCTCTCGGGGTCTGTTTCGATATTTGATCGAACAGTAGTCCATCAAACTCATGTATGCATGGAACTTCGGTCCTAGTGCCTGTTATCGCACGGTTTGTAGGAAGGGTTTAGATAGCTTGAGTCAAGGCTTAAAACCGGCATAACAGGAGCTTCCCCACCCACTGTCACCTCGATGGGGAGCTCTTTCTATTTAGGATGGCTAGTCCAAGGGAGACGTCCCTATGTAATCTGGGTTTCTGAAGGGCTAAAGGTATAATGGATCAAAGTGAGAGATTCCCTTTTACAGATTACTGCCAATAGAGATAGTCAAAGGAGATGTTCCACTGATGAGGCACCTGCTTGCGAGACAAAACAAACAAAGCTAGAAAATGTGCTTGCAGTGGGTTAGTATTTCACAATATCAATGACTATCCCTAAATATATGTATATGAGCAATGATCAAATGCTATTATTGACGAAGTCAATGATTGCTAAACAAAGACAAATGACTTTATCACTTCTTCAATAAATGCATGAGAGATATGGGCATTCAATGTGCGAGATCAAATCCTTGTATTATATTACAATGCAATTCATATCATAAATCAAATCTGCTCATAAATAGATATTGTTGTTGTGTCACTACTGCAAAAATGGGTGACATCAGCCCTATATTTGCTAGACAAATAAGTGGACGTTATGCCTAATAAGCCAATGAAGAGTTTAAAACTTAAATGTCTATCAAAGGATGAGCAAACCACAATGTTTTTTTGCACTAAATAAAGTCTGAAATGAGGCTTGCTGTCATCATTAATGCTGCTGCTATCACTATGACGTCAACCCTAATGATAGGTCAAACAGAAGGCAAAAGAGTAGGACGTTTTGTCAAAGAAACTTATGGGTGCACTCAACTACTCAAAGACTTGCCAAATAAGGTGATAGATGTCACAACGTTGCAAGCAAAACAAGAGATCAAGAGGTGTGACGTCACCTATATTGTTGCTGTTTGCAGTTTAGGGTTACCTAGCCAAGAAGTGGACGTTTTTGACAAATCAACCAATGAAATTGCATGAAACCTCTATGGCTATGATGAGATGACTCAGCCGCAACTTTCTATCCAAACACAAGTCTACAATAGGCAAGACATCATCAGCATTAGGGTTAGTTCTAGATGCTAGGTTAGTTAGGGTTTCAAATTTGAGAGTGTTTGAAAGAGAGTTTAAGCACAAGCAAGCTCAAGATTATTTCTAGACTAGTGCCTTGGGTTAATGGAGTCAATTGGAGTGAAACTAATGGCTTGGAAAACTTAAACTCAA